>JAHWFO010044110.1:422833-474399 GCA_023313115.1 Rhysida immarginata | reverse complement strand
CTCTCTCTCTCTCTCTCTCTCTCTCTCTCTCTCTCTCTCTCTCTCTCACACACACACACACACATACACACACACACACATATTTGTATGATTTTTATAATGATGATTAAAATGATTAAGATTCTTGTAGCCATTCTAATGTTCCTTGTTTTAAAGTTTCATTAAAAAAACTTTTAATATAGCAAAGCCCAGGGAATATTAAAGAATAGTTAAAAATCCAGAAAGATCTAGTCATCTCTTGTGTTTCTTTACATATGCTTTATGTAGTCTTTTTTTTTTCCATTAAAAATTTTGCAATTATAAAAACTAGGAATACTTATTTGATGCAGATATTTTATTTATATATTAACTTTTTTTGAGGGTTATGATAATAAACAAAAAACAGAATTTATTTGAGAAAAGGATCTGAACTGGTTTTCTAATAGATAAAAATAAAAAAAAAAAAGAAAATGATTTTATTTTTCATTTTCATTGAAAGCTGTTTCAATAAAATGATAAAGAACTTCAGTAAATGTCTCAAAACTTCTTTAAAATTATAGTGAAAAATATAATGGTTTTTATGTGTAGGATGTTTTAAGAAATTTCACATCTATATTAAAATATTCTTTATAAAAAGGTTAACAAACTATAAGACAAGGTGAGGAGGAGGAGTTTATCTGTATCTTATAAAAAGTTCATTTACTTTAGAGTTTGCAATTGAAAAGAAAATGATAAGGATAAAAAATTTGATTAAAATAAAAGGTTTTTACATTGCCCAAATGAATGTAAGTCATATTTTTTTGTGAATTCAGTTTTCATCAAAAAATTTAATATTTTATAACAATTTGGAGATAGCTGTTGCTAACGGCATGTCTCCCTTTCTTAAATAGATAAAATATTTAAAAAAGATTAAAAAAAATCCACTTTGCATCACTTAAATGAGAAAGAATAATTATTTTGTCAGTGGAGTTAATGTAATAATTAAATAAAATTATTATTTTTGCATTGATGATTTTTATATTTCAGTTAATCTAATAATGCTTGAAAGGTTCTTATTTTTTATTAAATCTCAAATAGATTAAAAGGAACTAACTGTTGAGGTAATATTGTAAAACAAAAAAAAAAAAAAAAAAAAAAAAGGATTTCCTAAGTTTCCAAAGCATTTTCTTTTTCATATCAAAGTTGCACTTTTTTTCTTTAATACTTGATTGTTGGGATATCACTGGAATATATACTTTGCTTTACATTCTGAATTAATAGGTTTTTATCAACTCCCAGCAGTTCAAGTTATGGACCTGGTAATTTAATAAATATGTATTAAACTTTAAATTTCATTAAATTAAAAAAACATTCAAATGGAAGCAAGTGTGAATTAATTATCTTTCGTTTTATCATGGCTTGTCGATATAGATAATATAAATGTGTATTTAATTTTAATAATATGTTTCTGCTTCTAAAAAACAGGAATTTATGAAGATAAATTCTCTGCCCTCTTTATAAATTACAATATACATTGTGTGTATTTTTTCTGTAATGTTCAATCTAGGGTACTTCACTGCAATGTTCTGCTTTTAAAAGAGAAATGAGTTTTTAAAATTAACATTTGCTTTTGAAGAGAGTATTTTGTCGCATGGTCAAGCAGTGATTATTTATTATTATTATTATTATTATTATTATTATTATTATTATTATTATTAATAGTAGACTTTACAATGCTTTTATTAGACCCTTATTCTAATATAATTGCTTAATGTCCAAGGGAAAAGAAACACTGGTTCATTCTATACAGGTTGCAATTAATAAATTCATTAGATATGTAGGCTGGAAATTCAAACTTGAATATCATATAGTTATGGAAAGTATGGGAATAAATTTGGTTTACCATGAAGTCTTAATACAAGATATTGTATAAAATATTTAATACAGTGCTCCCTCTATATAACGGCACTCTACATAATGCCAAATTTATAATGGCAAGTCCATATAATGAAGTTTTCTCATTAATGTCTGCAGTTTTTATTTTCCGGAAAAAAAAACTTTGTTATATGGACTTGCCGTTATAAATTTGGCATTATGTAGAGTCCCATTATATAGAGGGAGTACTGTAATTGTTTTATTTGTCCTAATTTTGTATCACATCTTAATTTCTTTGTTCCACCTCGACCTATGAGAATAAAAAAAAAAAACATTTTTAATACATCGACTTACCACTGATTATCTCAGAGGCACATTTTTTTTTTAACAGAGCCCAATCATTTTTTAATAATTATTTTAATGATATAGACCTCGGCGATTGTAATTTTAAATATTTTAAAAATTTTATTGTCAACTCAATTGTTAATAGGAACTAATTTTTAATTGTATTATTGCTGCTTTTTTTTTTTTTAACTTTTACCTGTAATCATTGCTCTTTTTGGGCTTATGCCTGTTGAGCAATGCATCAAGTACATACTGATTGAAATAAATTGATTGATTGATTGATTGATTGATTGATTGATTGATTATTATTATTATTATTATTATTATTATTATTATTATTATTATTATTATTATTAAATGTCACGAATTTCAACCAAGTTCGAAACAAAAGCGACGACAACCTTGGCAAGGTTTATGCCAATTTTGACTTAATTGTTCGCCTTGAAGATACTACCCTTGTGAAGGCTGACGTCCTTCATCCCCCTCTGTTTATTCAACATAGACGGCTTCTCACCGAGAATCGTAAATCATTTGAGTCGGAATTTAACTTCTGCCGTGGCAATTACCAAGGCCTACTATGCCAATTTGTGAACAAAGTCGACTGGCATGATGTTTTGTGTCTATCTAATGTAAATGATATTTGGGATGGCATCGTTTCTGTCGTCAAGGACGCAATTACAAAATTTATACCCCCGCGAAATATTAAGAATACTCTTAAGAAACATAAGAAGTCTGGCCATTATTCGTTTCCCAGCTGGGTATCAGTAGTGACCCGGAAGGACTGGAAGCTGAAACAAGATCTTCACAAAAAGTTCAAGTCCTCCAAACTATCTGAAGACTACACCAAATTTAACGCAGCCAGAAAGAACTGTAAAGATAATTGGAAGCTAGATCGTGATACCTATTTCCATCGTATCGAGACGAATTTAAAAGCCAGCCCTAATTTATTCTGGGATATTTCTAAACAGCTTTTAAATTTGAAGAAAATTAAAAGGACTACCTCGATATGGACAAATAAACTGAAATTGCACTAGCATTTGCTCTTACATGAATAACGATACTAGTGTGCTCGGGGACGAAAAGCTTCTGAAGGATTGTTGGAAAAATATTAACAGTAGCTCTGCTCTACAACAAATTGCTACTCAACAATTGATTGAACACACAAAGAGTATTTCAGCGTCGAAAGCTTGTATTATACCCGGCATCCCCGACTATATTTTTAAAGGATGTAAACTGTATTAATTATTCCCATGGTTCATTTGTTCAACTCATCTATTAAGTTTGGTTGAAACCCAGATATGTGGAAGCAGGTTATTATCCAGCCAATACCGAAGAAGACAGACAAAAGGGGGCTTATAGTATATCATCCAATAACCTTGATTTCTTTTCTGGCTAAATTATTAGAAACTCTTATATTTGACCAGCTTGCTTAATTTATTGACCCTTATCTATCTGACTCGCAACATGGCTTTTACCCTGTGCGTTCAACTCAATCTATTTGGCATCTTTTTTTCATTATATTACCCTGCTTGCAAGTCGACAAAAGGCAACAGGTCGATACTCTGTTCTTAGATTTCTCCAAGGCCTTTGACCGAGTCAATATCAATCTCCTACTTTGCAAATCGTGCATAATTGGTCTCGAGAGTAATGTTTTACAATGGTTCTCTTCTATGTTGATTGGAAGAAGTTTTAAACTCTGTTCTCAAGATGTTAAGCTACCAGCTTTTCTGATTAAAAGCGGTGTACCACAGGGTTCTCCATTGGGACCCTTGTTATTTAACATTTTTATAACGGATCTTTCTCACTTGCTAGTGCAGTCATCTATCCGTATTCTCATTTATGCTGACGATATTAAGCTATTTTAATCAATTACGAACTGGAGCAGTTGCGAGGCCCTGCAAAATGGTCTGGACTTGGTTTATTAGTGATCTGAAGCAACGGGCTTGAACTTAACATGACTTGTTTTAACCGAAAAACCGCGCCTTTACTTTTTGATTATCATATCGAAAGCAAGATCCTCGCTCGGAAGAACCATATCAGAGATTTAGGATTGTGTTCGCTGACAACTGCTCATTTATACATCATATTGACCAACTCAACTTGGATATTTCACGTCATCTAGGACTAATAAAGAGGTTGTCATCCTTTTTCTCTGATATCAATACCTTTCTACAGCTTTATAAAGCTTTTGTTGTCCCAAAAATTCTCTATTGCATCTGGATTTGGTACGGGGGTAACATGCAACCTATCACTTTTCTCCAGCGCAAACTATTTAGTTTTAATGCTTTCCTTTGCCATCATGTTAGACATCACAATTCCATTCATTAGAAACATAAAATTTTTAATATTAAGGATCTCGTATGCAGACATTTTTTCAACATCCTACTTAATATTTACCATTGCAGCTTAATTGTCCCCTTGCTCATTAATGATTTTAACTTGCATAGTCTAAGAAAATCCAGAGGCGATTTCAAGATAAAGCCTGTCTTAAAGTGGAGGTCCAACTTATCCCAAATTAACCCTATTGTTAAACTAGTTAACAACTACTTGGAGCATTTCAATAACGTAAATTTAGCTGACGCCAAAGATATGCATCTATCATTGTTCTTTTAATTTTATCTCTCGCTCTTTCATCTCTGTTCGCTTCTCTCCTAGCGCCATTTCATCAGTACATTACCCCTTTTTTTTTTTCTTTTTTCTGTTTTAGTTTATTCCTTTAATTATTTTTATCTATAGCATAAATCAATTTCTTGACTCCGCTTTTGCTTTGTTTTTCTTGTTTTTGTCTTTTTCTTTCTCCCTTCTTAATCGACTTGGCTTTTTTTCGCCTCAATTTTATTTAGTTTATCATTCTATTATATATGTATTTTTCCTTAACCCCATTTTGGGCTTATTAATTTACTCCCTTATTAAAACTAGGATTTCTAGGAAGACTACATCTTCTAGATGGTATTCAACTTTTGAGGTCTAGATGATGTCCAAATTGATGTGAATTTTCCTGATGATTTCCAGTAATGATCCATCAATTTGGACATCAATTTCGACATCAATTTCAACATCAATTAGACATCATCTAGACCTCAAAAGTTGAATACCATCTAACCCAAAATTGTGGATAAAAAAAGAACTTTCATTATCTTTATTATTTTATTATCAATTTTAATTTATTTTGATTTTTATATTAAATTAAGGAAGTTATACAGGGTGTAACAGGGTGTAAGGAAG
This sequence comes from Rhysida immarginata, assembly GCA_023313115.1. Lineage (NCBI taxonomy): Eukaryota > Metazoa > Arthropoda > Chilopoda > Scolopendromorpha > Scolopendridae > Rhysida > Rhysida immarginata. The sequence continues at coordinate 468,996 of JAHWFO010044110.1, read as the reverse complement.
TTATACAGGGTGTAACGTTCATCACATTTTAAATATCTAAATTTTTTAAAAATGAAGATACAGAGAAGGGCAACATATTGAAATGTTTTGTAATAATCTTAAGTTTGTTTATAACTGTTTGATGTGTCTTCCTCCTGCTGCACGGCACACATCTAGCTGATAATTAAATTCCTCCCATACTTGCTGAAGCATATCTGGAATCACTTTACGAATGGCAGCTGTTATTCGAATTTTTAGCTCCTCCAGATTTGCTGGAAAGGGGGGGGGGGGGCAAAAACACGGTCTTTACGTATCCACACAAGAGGAAGTCGCAAACAGTGAGGTCTGGGATCGAGGTGGCCACAAAAAAGCTTTTTGTTGTGCATTTGCCATCTTAACAGTAACTGATGGGACCTCCCTACATCTTCCAGATACATTAGGAAATACAGCAGGACACAAAAATTAAGAGAATTAATTTGTCTGGAGCTACCACATACTCTGTGTAATGTGATATCTGCATTCACACTATATGTGGGACCCAAATTTGAATTTGCTCAGGGTCAAATTTTGCCATTTTTGACATTCTGCACCATTTTTCCCAATGGATAACATGCCCAGGTAGCTTATTTGCATGTGCTAAATGTTATTTTGGAAAGAGCAAAATTCGATTGTAGTAATTTTTTTTTTTTTTTATGTTTGTGTGCTTGAAGACATTCTTGTTTGTGAGTCATTAGGGTTTGGAGGCATTTTGCTTGTTATGCAGCATGACTTGTATTCTGTTAGCTCTAAAAGGTAAGCCTTGAGATTTGTCTCATGAGAAAACATCATTCTCAAGTTCATTTTTCCCCTGAACCTGGCATTGTCTCAATGCCTCTGACCATGCAACAAATCCATCGGTTGGACTATAAAACTGTGCCACATTCTCCTTATTCTGTTGGTCTTTTGCCAATGGATTATCATCTTTTTTGGGACTTGAACGTCTTTTTGTTGAAGAAATTCTTTACCAATTATGCATTAATGTATCAGGCAGTGGAACACTTCACATGCAGAAATGCTGAATTAAATCTTGGCCATTTGCAAAAAATGTTTTGCTTCTGCTGGAGATTACTTTGATTAAATAGGCAATTTGCTTTCTTTTACTCTAGATTTTTCCTATAACACATAAAATTGACATTTTATTTGCAACAACACAATAGAAGTTACTCATAATGGTTTTAACCAACTTACTAGTGGGGCCATAAATTACTTGTTTTCCTGTTATTATCAGATATGCTTTTAGGATTTGATTTGAACATGATTAATGTTATTTAAGAGATGCAAAAAAAAAAAAAAAAAAAAAAAAAAAAGGAGAGAGAGAGAAAGAGAATATTTTATTTCCTAAATAGGGAAAAGTTTATTGTGAAAGTTTTAACTTGCTTTGCATTTGTTTAGGAATGCCTAGTAATTAATATTGCAAGAACCACCAGCGGTCTATGCATATTAGAGCATTATAAGAGAAGCGATAGCAGTGTATAGCATAGGAATTTACTGCATTTGTAAATTAGTGCAGTTTAATGTAGCTTCTACATAATGCAACCTTTTGCGGTTTAATATTAACGGGCTCATCGGATCGCCAAGTTGTTTAGTATGACTTATCATTCCATAGGACTCTTTAAAGTTATCAGTGGTTCAATGACCAAGTTGGTTTAACCATTCTATGAGGGTTGTTAAAGAATTTTTGCCTCCTGGTCCGCAACTTTTTTATTTGTTAACCAATTTTCAAAATTCTTTTTGTATCTGATACTTATATTTGTCCTCTATGTAATACACTATTCACTTTTCGACATAGTCCCCATCCCTTTCCACGCATTGTGCCAACGTGTGACTAGTCAGGTGAACCCATTGGAGAGGAATTCCGGGGTTGTTTTCGACACGAAGATTTAATGGCATCTTTCACCTCGTTTCAGAATGTAACTCATATCCCTTAATGTGCTCTTTCTTCTTTGGGAAGTGGTGAAAGTCGCAAGGTGCAAAGTCAACGCATCTAGTGTGTGGTGATCGTATGTGGGTGGGCATTATCGTGCTGCAGAAGAGGAAATTACACTGAAATTAGAGCAGATGTTTGTCTGAACTACCACTAGAGGGAGACACCTCCTGAGTTGCCAGATAGCACGCTGTGCATGCATTCTCATTACTTTTTAAACAGACCTCATATGAGGATTTTTTCCCACATTAAAATGCCCTAGTTACAGTCGGCACACTTTTGTTATAGGTTGTCACACTTTGAGAAGAGTGTTATGAGTGAACAGTTGTAATTCATCTGCAAGAAGTATTCCTCAACAAGCTTTTATGTATTATGTTTAAAAGTCATTTGTAATTGTTTCTATGAAATATAGAAAATCCAAAAGTACAAAAAGAAGCTGACGAAATTAAAAAAAAAAATAAATAAAGGAAGGGGGAGAGCATCTATGATCAAGAATATTCATCATCATGATTATTTGAAAAGCAAGATGGTGATCATTTTTGTAATTTCACTATATTTTCAAACTGGGACAAGGTATAGATAAGAATATGAGGTGCTACACAAAATATTCGAGAATTTGAATATACCACCCAAACCAAAAACAGTATGAGATTCTGCTGCTAGATTCCTCTTGGTGCACCTTTCAAGTGCTGCTCTTCTATAGGTGCATTTCTTTGTGGGTTATTGCTGTTTGTGTTGCAACGTGTTTTTGTGCTTCTGTGAATTTCCAAATTATTCTATCTGGTCAGACTGTCAACAGGAAGTTTTACTGCAAGGTTTTGAAGAGCGCGAGTTATGGAAGAACAAGACTAGTTACTCCACCATAACAGTGCACACATACATCTCGCTCCTGGCAAAAAAGAACATGGCAACGGCCCCGCACCCTCACTACTCTCCTGACCTAGCCCCCTGTGACTTCTACCTCTTCCCTAAAATGAAAGGGTGATGTTTGGACTCCATTGAAAATATCTAAGTGGAATCGCAACTGGTCCACCCTACAGCCTTTGGACTTCCGGGAGTGCTTCCAAAAATGGGAAAATCACTGGGATCATTTAATATGTGATGGAGGTGACAGCGAAAATTAGGGTGTAAGGTACATTTTCTGCATTTTACCAGAAAATTCTCAGAAATGTTGGGCAGCACCTCGTATTTCACAGTACCCTGGTAAGCTAGCCACGGTACCTCGAGGTACATGTTTTATTGCTTTTAAATAAATGAATCGACAAACAAGTTTAACGTCAAACATTTATAATGGGGGAAAAAAAAAAAAAGAGAGATTCTATGCTTATCACTATAGCAGCCCATGTTATCCAAGTTTTCGATTATCCGAGTTATGCCCAGTCCACATTACCTTGGGTAATCAAGTTCCCACAGTAACATTTTTATTAGTGATGAATGGGAATCACCCACAATTTTCTTCAATTTTTTTATAACAACAGAAAAGACTTGCTTTTAAATTTTCAAGTTGACACTCTCAGTACTTATTTGTTCTTATTGATCTAAGGAGTTTAAATGATTAATTTTAAATTTTAATGTGGGTAGTCTCCTTTTAATGGGGAAAATCGTAAAATTAAAATTTAATAAAAACAAAAAAATAAAGTCACCAATCTTGAAAAACGATGAAGAAACTTGTGAGATGGAAGAAAACTTAAACGATGTAGTCTATTGAAGATGTTGTTGATGGTAGAAATAAACTTAGTCTATTGAGATGTAGAAAACTTATTTGTTCTTGTCGGACTTTGAACTGAGGTTGACATGGGACCTAACAAAGCATATGCACATACAATGTTGGATGGGAATCGACAGAAGAATAAAATTATAAGGGTCTTGTATTTTGTATCCTGCATTTTTGTACAGGAAAAAAATTTTGAATCTAAACACTGATTTAAAGAGAACTCTTATCTTTAGCAGAAAAGTTTGACATTGATATTAACACCAGAAAATATTGGGGTTTATTTTTTAAACTTTAATGTTTTAATTTAATCATTTTTTTTATTTGTAGAAAAGAAAACTTGCTCAGACACAGCCTTTGTATGTGATAATGGCCAATGCATTCCTAGTCGATGGCATTGTGATAGTGAAAATGACTGCGGAGATAATTCTGATGAAAATCCAGAGTTGTGCAGTAAGTATTAGAAGTGAATAGATATTTTTAAGACTGTGATTTTGAGATTACTTTGGAACATTTTTCTGTTTTTTAAAGTAAAAAAGATTGATATTAAAAAAAATTAAACTGAATATTAAAATATTGATTACTCAACAATTTGCAGAAATTAATAATTTAAAAATTGTAGTAATAAAAAAAAAGCCAGCTCAGTGACTGAGAGTGCTAAGATGCAAGTCTTGTCACTCTTTAGGCTAGTGAGTTGCGGGTTTGAATCCCACTGAGGGCATGGGTATTTGTGTTTGTTCCTTTATTAATACAAGCTTGGAAGACCAAACAAAGCCTCAGTAGGTTGATCCTCTGCTAGGATAAATTTCAAATAGATACAGTGTTATTTAATATCCTCGACACCAAAAAGGTAAAAGAGGAATAGAAAAGAGAGAGCAGTAGGTAGGAAAGTTGGAATAATGCTGAAACAAAGGCTACGATATTGCTATATTATACTTATTGATCTATGTGTATTCCTAGTCTGCAACATTTCAATATTCCCTATGCGACTGAACTTTTGGGACACCGTATATATGATATTGAAAACGGCGTTTTTATTCCATCTTAAAACGTAATACAGTGTAGATGCATATTAGAGCATTAAATTGAAACTTTCTAGAGGTGGTTTGAGGAACGCTCATTAAAGCAAGTTAAAAATGGGCAGCTTAAAGGTAAACTCCACGGAAAAAAATCGACTTTATTTTTTTTGCACCATAACATTAATCCAGGTTAATAGAGTATTTATCATTCAAATTTTTTTGATTTTTTCCTAATATTTTATTAAGAAAAATGCCTCAGAAAATTGAAAATTTGCATGGGATCTTCCATTCCTTCTCCACAGAACACGGCGGAACAAGCTGTCATTTCTTGCCGCGAGAACCTCGGGGAATTTCGTCGCCGAGATTCTAGTCACTTAGAATGATTCTACATATCGTAAGATTTTGCTAACCTGTTTTATGTCGGAATGCCTTCAATTTGTTCTCTGTTTGGATGTGTAAATAGACAGTCGGATAGAAATTTCACGTTTCATAGATTTCCAGAATCGGAATCGATTAAAACACAGTGGATTAGTTTTTGACAGCGAGGGAACTGGTATCCAACTCCAAACAGCATCGTGTGCTCATTTCGAAGCGTCTTGCTTTGTCTATGCATCCGCCGTTTAAAATTCAGTATCAATTCAAACAAGAAATTCACCGAAACTAGATCACGTATAAGGTGGAACTATGATGCTCTTCCAACTCTAAACGGGCCTGGCGTTCTTCAAGAGCAACAGCACTTGTTAAACGCCGAAGGAATGAGGAGGTAAGCCTATCTGCTGTGTAAAGCACACGCCGCCCTAATGTGCACACGCCGACGCGGCAAGCAGAAGATCCCGTTTCACGGTTAAATGCATAGGGCTGTATATCGCAGAAGTTGCAGTAGCATTTAATTCTGCTAACGGCCCTTATATATCGCTGTCACTGTTATCAAAATCGCAGTCGCCACTACCGGTCTTGTTTCATATTCATAGTCCATTGCGATGCCCAACTGACAACTAACCGATAGCGTCCAATGTGTGACGTCACGAATTCGAAGCTCCTTTGCACTTCTCGGCAACTTGTGACGTAACAGTTGCCGAATCATGGCGCCAGTGTCTATCGCAGGGGGAGGTAAAAAATGAAAGTTTTTTATATTTTTTATCAATTTTGAGTACGAATTGAAGATTTTTATACATGCTACGTTGTTATTGAGACTTTCATCTTTCATTTTAAACAAAGTTGTTTTGGGTATGGAGTTTACCTTTAAACTATGCAGAAGTCACTGATAGAATGCCAAATTTGTGGGCTATTTTCAAACAGACTAATCTCTTTTTGTGCACTCATTCTTATGATAAAGCACATTAAGCTACTTCTGGCTTTATATTGTGTAAAAAATATTTTTAAAAAAGCCATTTTGGAGTTATGCAGTTTTTAATATTACTGTTTTTATAAGGGAAGGAAATATTAAACAAAAAAAGATAAAATATTGGCAGGCACATTAAATTGAAAATATTACCTTTGCCTGAGTATACTGTGCAGATAAGAAAACGTACAGTATCTTCTACCCACATATTTTTGGGATAATATATAGAAAGGGTAAGACTAGCCTTTTCTACTGTGAATTTTAAATATCAACGTTAGCCACTGTAATCTGCATTAACAAAATAGAAGATTTAGCATTATATTAAAGTATTGAAGTTCAGTTTGTTTTTTTAAATAGATATTACTTTAAACTTACTTTTAACTTAAACTTCTACCGATATTACTTTAAACTAGTTAATTCAGAAATATGCTTATTAATAATAAGGAAGTCATTTTGTATAGTGTATAAAGATACCTGGCATGTCTTTTAAATTACCATTATTTCTTTTATTCCTTTCTTTGTCTTTAGATAAACGCACCTGTAGGATTGATGAGTTTCATTGTGCAAATAGCACTGGGTCGTGCATTCCAACTGCTTGGAGATGTGACGAGCAGGATGATTGTGCTGATGGATCTGATGAAAGTGATTGCAGTAAGTATCAATTGTAAAGTTTAAACTGGACCAAAATTAATTGATGAAGATATTTTTATGGATTTGTAAAAAAATTATTTTAAAAAAGATTTGGTGTAAATGCTTGATAAGACAAATTACATCTGGTCTTAAAGACTCTGCTTTATTTATATGAAATTCTTCATATGTTTACTTGTTTATTGATAATTTCATTATATGTATGATACGAGGGGAGTTCAATAAGTAATGCAACACATTTTTTTCTGAAAAAGCGGGTTGTTTTATTCAGCATTCAAATACACCATGTTATTCCCCAATCTTTTAGCTACACAACACTATTTTTCAACGTAATCTCCATTCAATGCTATGGCTTTACGCCACCTTGCAGTGAGGGCCTGTATACCTGCACGGTACCATTCCACTGGTTGATGTTGGAGCCAACGTCGTGCTGCATCAATAACTGCTTCATCATCCGCATAGTGCGTCCCACGGATTGCGTTCTTCATTGGGCCAAACAGATGAAAATCCGTCAATCTGCTCGAATGGAGTGTTCGCATGTTCCGACATTGCAGGAGTCAGAGCTGTGCACGGCCGGCCAGCTCGCGGGAGATCAGACAGTTTTGCTTGACCTTGCGGCGATGATGACACACGCTTTGCCCAATGACTCACCGTGCTTTTGTCCACTGCCAGATCACCGTAGACATTCTGCAAGCGCCTATGAATATCTGAGATGCCCTGGTTTTCCGCCAAAAGAAACTCAATCACTGCCCGTTGTTTGGAACACACCTCCATTGTAGACGCCACTTTAACAGCTCACTATAGCGCTGTCACATATCGGACGTCAATGAAACTTTACAAGATGAAGCGGAAATGTTTGAAAATGTTCCACAAGAAATGTCCTGTTTTTTCAACCAAAATTGGCCGAGAAAAAAAATGTGTTGCATTACTTATTGAACTCCCCTCGTATAATAAACAAGTTTTTGCTATTAAAAGGGAAATTAAGTAGTACGTACTTATCCTTTAATACTAACTGTTATTATTATGATATTAAAGAAGCCCATTAATAACACTTTAAACATAGTCACTTTCTCAAAAATAAATGTTGTTCTTAAATAATGAAGAGAGATATATTTTTGTTAACCCATGAATGCTTAAATGAAAAGAAAGAACAAATTGAGCATATAACTTGTAGAAAGTAGGGAAGATTAAAAAGCAAACTAGGTTGGTATCAACTGAGCATTATTGTGGTCAAAAAAACAGAAGTTGCATTTCATCTGACGAATTGAGCTGAGAGACCCTCCCTCCTGTTTTTAATTGTTAATTGCTGGGTAATTGCTATCTATAAAATATGATTTTTAATCATAACTAGTAAATAATTATTTAGAGGGTGGTTCCAAATGCTGGGGACAAACTTTGGGAGATGATTCCCAGTAGGACAAGGAACAAAAATGGTCCTATGAAATTATGTCTGCAAGTGCACAGTGAATCTTGCACATTATGTTCTGCACAATACTGGATTACATTACATATATTACAGTGCTAAACAATATGGCATATGAATCTCTGACAGAGTCACACTAGGTAAGCAGGTTGGAGATGCGGAATATAAGCAGACATATGTTCTCTTATTAATTTCTATATATCACATATATTGCACAGATTACCATTAAATAAAGCTGAGTGATTATTTTCATTTGTCACATGTCGGCCTCGGTGACTCAATGGTCGCCTCTGATGCCTGAGGACGTGGATTCGACCCCGGCCGAGTACGACAAGGATTTTTTCAGGGGGGAAATCCTGAGATCACACACTTCCTTTGAAAGGGAAGTAAAGCTGTTGGTCCCATGTAGTTGTTTGCCGGCTACACGTTAAAGAACCCTTGCGAGGCAAAATTTGCGGCCCCTATAATGCCGTTCTGAAATGACCATAGCAGTTAACAAGTTGAATGAATTAAAAAAAAAAAAAATTAAATTGACTTAACAATGAAATTAATATGGGACCATCTTGGTGCTAAACCGAATCCAATGAAAAAAGAATTTTTAAAATCGGTTTATAAATGACGGAAATATCGATGAACATACATAAAAAAAAAATAAATACATACAGACGAACATAGAACCTCCTCCTTTTTGAAGTCGGTTAAAAAGGACGTTAAAAACCAAGCATTTGTCACATAACCTAAAAATGGTAGGTTTGACAAATATTGTCAGTTTGTTATATTAAATAAAAATAATGAATTAATATATCATATTTCTTTATTTGTACTGTTTATCTTCTTTCAGAACACATAACATGTACTTCTGATGAATTTACCTGTAAAAACGACAAATGTATTAATCATCGATGGGTTTGTGATGGAGATGATGATTGTGGTGATGGAAGTGATGAAAATAGTTGCCGTAAGTATCATTTCATATTTATGTATCATTAAAAAAGGGATTACTGTATTTACCTAAAATGTAAGATATGTTTTTTACAATTTTATGAGTTGTAAAAAAAGGTGTCATCTTATAATTCTTGATAAAATTTTGCTTTTGATATACACTGGTGGCAACTGAAAACTGAACACTCAAAAGGAATGATCGTGACTTTGCCAATTTTACATAAAAGTTAAATTGGATCATTAGCATATGATCAAATTTTCAAGACTGTGGAGTAATCCATTTTCAGTGTAGAGGGTTCCAGATGTTCTTGCTTCATGTGTATAAAGGAGCCTGCTAGGGCATTATGAAACCAAAGGCCAGCTGTCCAATACTCCTAAAGATTGTGAAAAATGCCTGGAAGTCTTTACTGTTCATCAGTTGTCCAGCTGATGGAGTTTGATAGTGGGTCTTTGGGAGGCAGGATTGTCCTTCTGCCAGATTGCATAGAGATGGACAGAAGGTGTTTGCAGTGCATGGCCGTTGGAGACAGTGAGAAGAAGAATGATTATTCACCTGCTGATGTGTTCAAGACAGCGCAGGCTCTCGGTTGAACACATTCAAAAGGCCACTCTAGCAGAACCAAACAGTCATGTCCTCTCAAATCAGAGCCATAGTCACACCACATCTTTCAGCTCAAACCATTCGCAATCATTTCCTAGAAGCAGGACTGAAGTCGTGGGTTCCTTTGATGAAACTACCACTTACACATCGGCCTCGGTGGCTCAGTGGCTGCGTGATCGCCTCTGATGCTCGAGGACGCAGGTTCGACCCCGGCCGAGGACGACGAGGATTTTTTCAGGGGGAAAATCCTGAGATCACTCACTTCCTTCAGAAGGGAAGCAAAGCCGTTGGTCCTGTGTAGTCGTTTGCCGGCTGCACGTTAAAGAACCCTTGCAAGGCAAAATTTGCGGCTCCTATAACGCCGTCCTGAAATGACCATGGCAGTTGAAAAGGACGTTAATATCAAACAAACCAAACCAAACCAAACCACTTACACCATGACACAGTCAGGTAGACTTCTAATGTTGCCAAGAATGGGCTACTTGGAAGAATGAATGGAGATCAGTTGTATTCAGTGATGAAAGTTATTTCTGTGTGGGCATGATTGACAGTCATATACTTGTCTCCCGAAGACTAGGTGAGAGGCACATTCCGTCATGTCATACGCAGATTGTGAAATTGCACAATTCATGAAATGTGCAGAATTTTACATATTATTCATTAAAAAGCCATATACCCATTAAAAATTATCAAACGTTCAACCCTCTTGCTGGAGAGGACTAGTTTTACATTTGTCTGTGATAATTTACTTGACATTCCTACACAAATACACAAAGGCATGAGTGTGTACCATCGCCACCTACGATTCAATGAATCGCCTCCCTTCGTGACATATCTGTCAGAGCTGATAAAATAAGAAATAAAATGATTCATTTATTTCAAAAATAAAAAAAAAATTACCCTTTTTAATTGATAAAGTTTATATAAAAATTATTTTTTAAATCTTAACAACAAAAAAGTGACACAGATGAATAATTATAAAAGTTTTATTTTTCTTAAACAAGCATTAAACGATCAAATTTTTGCGGTACTGTAAATGTTGTCTTCTAAAATATCTATATGCCATCTATTAAATACTTCTAAAATATCTATAACAGATAATATATTAAGATACATTTTGTTTCAACTTGGCTCAAAAAGCCTTCTTCAGATAGAATGTCACACAATATAAACCGATACTTCCCATGATTGTATCTGATACGTTAAGCAAATTTTTCCGCATAATATTGATAAATTTTGGAACTGATTTCCTGAGCAACTAAGATTTAGCATAATGGAGTGTAAATGCATGGACTGTAGCAATCAAAAGTTACATGCTAGACTTTTAATTTCTCAATACTTAATGCACTGCCAAATGAATTTTCAAATTCACTTGGATGCATTTTATTCTCTTATCCCAGTGGGATGCAGACTTGCAAAAGTATTTAATAATAAAGTATTTAATAATAATAATAATAATAATAATAATAATAATAATAATAATAATAATACAATAATAATAATAATAATAATAATAATAATAATAATAATAATAATCAATCAATCAATCAATCAATTTATTCCAATTAAAGAATGGGAAAAACGAGGTTGGGACAGCCAATAGGCCAACGAACACCCCGTAAAGAAAACTTATAAAACAATACAAAAGTCACAAGTCACAAATTAAGAAAGTGAAATAAAAGACGTTATACAATTTTTTAAAAAGCCATCATGATAAGAAAATAAAAATGGTCGAAAGCTACGACCTCGTCTACTACAATAAAAATAACAATATAAAACGTCAGGACAATCAATCTTTCCAGAGAGTAACTTAGTAACAAAATTAAAACACTTAGTTTGAAAAAGAGAGTCATAGTTCTGAATCTTTTCAATTTTCAATTCAATTTCAATTCGAATCAAGATAATTTTACAAAATTTACAAGATTCATTTACAAAATTTAAATTTACTTTTTTACCAAGATTTTTACAACGATATGGTAATCAAATCTTTCCTATAATATTTCTAGAGGCCAATTTCGAAACCCAAATCCGAAGCCCTTTCTGGGCTTGTATGGATATAAAAAACGGGTCTACATAAGTATATACAATTTTTAAACAAATATATATTATTCCATTTAATATATAACGGAAAACATTTTTCGTAAGACTTCTTTTATCTAATTTTGAGCTTACATTTTGTGTTTTTCCAATATAAAAAACTAGACTTAATTAAATTAAAGGATGTTAAATTTAGCATCCATTCTGGTACATTATTAAATAAGTATGGAACATAAAATTGCCTTTCTTGCTTTCCATAATTATTAAAAATTTGGGGTATGTCAAAATTTATATTCTTCCTTAAAGAATATTCTTGTTTTTTACGTTTTAAGTGATTTTTCGAAAAATAATTTTGTGTGAAAACCATATATTCAAATAAAGTTTCGATTTTTAAAATTTTTAATTCCTTATATTGAAGATCTATTGGATGTTCTTGTAATTTAGTGCCATATGTTATTTGTTTAATGATTTTATTTTGTATCTTAATAATATCTTTAAAATCTATTCCAAATTTATACAATAATAAGCCATAACGAATACGTGATTCAAATAACGAATTATACATCATTTTTCTAATGTAAATAGGGCAATAAGGACTGATATGGTACATTAGACATATAACTTTATGTAACAGTAATTTCAGAGAGGAAATATGTGTATGCCAATTTAGCTGGGCATCAAAATACATTCCAAGATATTTGAAATTAATGACATTATTTATTTTTGGACATGTGCATGCTGAAGATCTATTACAGTGTATTTCATGAATATAAATTTTTTCTTCAAAGAAATTCACATAATTCTTGTGGGGAATTTTAAATCTCATTAAATGGGTTTTCTGGATATTTAAACTTAACATACTACCCCGTATCCACTCAACCACATTCATTAAATTTTGTTGTGTTATCTTAAGTGCCAGCTGTTCGCTTCTGTGCATAGTTAATATGGCTATATCATCTGCGTATAAATAAACTAGGGAATCATCAGCACAATTGGGCAAATCATTCATAAAAACATTAAACATGAAAGGACTTAAAACTGAGCCTTGGGGGATACCGCATTCCATTTTAGTCCTAGATGATATTTTATCCTTAAAATATACTATGTATTCTCTATTACTCAGAAAATTTTTAATAATATCTAAAAAGCTTCCTCTAATACCGTAATTATGTAGCTTATATGTTAATACTGTATGATCTACCATATCATATGCTTTATTAAGATCTAGAAAGATCAAAGTAGCAAATAATCCTTTGTGAAATGCATAGCTTAGTTTGTCATTCAGATCTAAAAGGAGGGTTTGGGTAGAGATCCCTCTTCTGAAACCATAGAGTTCCTTATGAAATATATTATATTTACTAAAAAAAATTTCTAGTTTTTCCTTTATCCAGTATTCTAATATTTTCATCAAATATGATGATATTGCAATAGGTCTGTAATTATTTAGGTCCTCCTTATTACCTTTTTTATGTATAGGTCTTATTTTGATTCTTTTCATTGCATTGGGAATATTTTTATTTTTTAATATTGCACTATATAGATGATTTAAAGGTTTTAGTAGAGTTTTTAAATTAGTCTTAATATCTCTCGGTCGAATCCTATCGATCCCTGGGCCTTTATTAATAAGTAATTTATTTACTATTCTTACTATATCCGTTTCCTCTATGTCATCTAGTATTATCGTATTGCATACACGATATCTCTTATAACAAGTTGGTCAGTCTTCAATATTGTTTGTCTAATTTTATCCACTTGTGTTTTGAAATTTTTACTGAAAGCTTCAACATTTTTTTCTATAAAATGGTTCGTTTTTATATTTTCTATTTTTCTATTACCTCTTAAATCGTTGATCAAATGCCAGAGTTCTTTAGCATTTTTGGTGTTTTTATGGAAGCATTTCATGAAATAGGTACGTTTTAAGCTACGAAGTTTTGAATTGACAGTGTTATTTAGTTCTTTGTACTCTTGTAGTAACTCCTTGGGAAAGTTAGAAAGTTTGCATTGTTTCCATAATTTATCTTTCGCTTTAATTAAATCTAACGCTTCTTCCGTTATCCATGGTTTTTTGCTTTTACTTTTTTGTGGTTTTTTAATTGTAGCTTTTTCATATATTTCTTTAAAACCATTTACCAATAGGTTGTATATTTCATCACAATTTGTTAGTTCCATAATATTGCTCCAGTTATACATCTTAATTAGATAATTAACCATCCTGTTATTAATGACAGATGTCTCATTAATTATATTCGTCTTATATCCATTGTCATTTACTAATTTTAAAGAACATTCAATTAGATTATGATCTGCAAATTTTGTATCTAGTACTTTGACATCACATTGCCATTTCAGTATTCTTACTAGAACATGGTCAATAATAGAGTTAGTAACTTTTCCATTATATATCTCAGTTCTTGTTGAAGAGTTCACTTTTTGAAGGATTCCATTTTGGGCAGCAATCAACAAGTATTTATCAATGTATTTATTTTTTTGGTTTAATAAGTCTATGTTGATATCTCCTAGAATTACCAAATTTTCTAGTTTCTTTTTTGCTTCAATATATGATTTTAATGAATTTAAAAAAACATCTATATTCTTATTAGGAGGTCTATATATACAGGCAAATGAACACCCATCTGTCTTCAATCCATCTATTAATTGAAATGAACCTGTTATCCCCTCACATTCCTGTAAACAAAAAACAGTATCAAAAGTAATGTTTAAATTGTTTTTATAAAAAATCATCACTCCTCCGCCCTTTTGGTCTTTTCTTAAAAAACAATGTTTGCTAAAACCATCTAAATTAAACAGTTCTTGTTCTCCCATATTAATGTTCACTTCAAGTAGGATAAACATACCACATGTTTGATCGTTATTATGTACGAAAAGTTCAAATTCGTTCCAGTATTTTCTTATACTTCTAATGTTAATAAAATATAATTGAAAAATAAACATTTTGTTAAGAAATAATAACAGTCATCTACATCGAACCGTTGTACCAGGAAAACAGAAGAAAGAAGAATACAGTTTAAAATTATAGTTTCTCAACGTCTTCTTTATGTAAGATATTTATCACCTTTTCTCTATCACTTTTACGTACAAAAATTTTTCCCTGTTGTACCCATACATATTTCCAATTTCTTTCTTTAGCAACCTGTTTCACCCTGAACAGGAGTGAACGATTTGCACTTGTCAGATTTTCATTAATATAAATATCCTTTAACTGATTGTTATTCCGTGCCATTTCTCGTAACTTTTTTTTACTAAGCAAGAAATTTTGGGTAGCTTTTCTGTTTGTAAATTTAATAATAATAATAATAATAATAATAATAATAATAATAATAATTTATATAAAATCGGCGACAGTGGACGTTGTCACAACAAAGAAAAAATCTAACAATGGGTTACCGTATTTCCCGATTATACAAACGGGTGGGTTCGCTTCTAGTAATAATAATAGTATTTGGAATTGAATAAAGGATTCAAATATAATACAAATGTTTTCAAACTATATAATTAATTAATCATGTAAATTTGTATAAAATTCAATTTTGATATTTCTTTAAAAATTTAGAATATTGAAATTTAAATCTGTAATTTTGAGAAATGACAAGCCTAAGCCGTCAATGAAAAGTGGGTGCAGTTATTTCTTCATATGTATTCACTGTAAACAGTAAAATAAGATGAACGTATCGATTAGTGAGAACAGGGTCTAGGAGTGCAATCTCCCATTTTTGAAAAACTTAATTACACTGCCAATATTATATAATGTAGAAATGAGTAGAAACTGCTATGCACATTTCCTTATTTGTGTAAAAAGTAGTATTAATTCAGAAAGTTTTATTACATCAAAATATCCTCTCATTTACAAACTTTTTCTATATTTCTAATATCAATTAACTTGATAATAAAGTAGTGTGTTCTATTTGTAATTAACAATTTTGTTTTTTTTTATATCGCAGTTAGAAAAAAATAACAAAAAAAAAAAAACATCTTGAATATTCTTAATGATTTGCACAGTTTGTTTCGATGACATGTAGATTTACAAAGAACTTGATTTTTAGAACAATTACATTTTTTATTAGTACAACACGTCTTGCAGGAGCATCTTTTGAGTGCTCACTATAGCGCTTATAGTTTATAGCACTCACTGTTGCTGACATCAGTGAGAAATTAACCATACTAAAAAATTTTGAATGGAATTCTGATGTAAAATTGTATAAAATTTCAGTAAGAATTTATATAATGCATCACTGTGCAGCATTAATATTGATATACAGCAATAACAGGTAGAATAACAGAGGTGAGTAAACGAGAGAAATTACAGGTTATTTATAGCTGTAAATGCATGACATGAGCAGAAATCATTGTGTACATTTCTTGAATTGTGTAAAATTCTGCACATTTCAGAATTGTGTAAAATTCTTCATATTTCACGAACTGTGCAAGGGTATTGTATAATTCATGGAATGAGCAAAAAGTTGCTTATTTCATGAACTGTGCGATTTCACAATCTGCACGTAACGTATACACCTTCAACATAAAGTCATGGTATAGTGTGCTGTGTCTTTCAACAGTCACTTACGTCTAGTGTTTATGGAGGGGGACACATTCAGAACATAATCCAGTCTCTCCTGATCTCTTTTTTTGGATGACTTGGGAGACAAGACAGTGTTTCTCTACATGCAACTCATGTAACTCAACATGCCGTACACCATGTCCGTCAACTTCCCTATCCAGCACTCTTACCAGACCTTTCTCCAATTGAACATGTGTGGGACTGGATTGGAAAACATGGTTTAGTATGTGAAAAATATTGGTATTACCTTTATATTTACACTTGCAAGAGTAATAAGTTAAATGATTTCTTTATCAATTCATAAAGAAAATCTTCTTCAGATAACAGTTTTCAAAAGTTTGGTGCATCAGTGATGTTGTTAATTAAATTAGTTAGTTAAATTTAAATTTGAACATGATAGATGTAATATCCAGAGGCTTAAAGTAATCCTTCTTATGTTGAAATTGTTAATCTCCATAAACTTTACTTTGTGTTTATGTTACACTTATCTCAACATTTTATTTTTTCTAGCACCTCATAAGTGTTCTAATTCCGAATTCAACTGTGATAACGATGAAAATCGATGTCTGCCAGAGCGATGGCGGTGTGATGGTGAGAATGACTGTTTAGATGGTTCTGATGAGCGTAATTGTTCCAATTCAACCATGATGTCACCATGCACTGAACGTGAGTTCTTCTGTGACAATGGAGTTGATTGTATTCACAGCAATTGGAGATGTGATGGAGATAATGATTGTCCAGATGGTTCTGATGAAATCAATTGTAAGCATTATATATTTAACTTGTAACATTATGGTAGATTAAATTAAAAATTAGCATTAAATACATGACGAAAAGACATTTGTAGCAATATTGAAATTTATTTTGCTAATGACTTGTGTATGTTTCAGCTTATGCTATGCTACAGTTTAATTAAACTATAGAAGAAATTGGTTTAATAGAAAAAAAGACAATTTCTGAAATTCATATGAAAGTGGGATGTTTGCCATATTTTGCCTTTTGAACTACAGTCAGATCTCGGACATTCACGCTTCATGATTCGCAAATTCACAGATGTGCAAAAATTTCATTGGAACTGAAGATATTTGCATCCGCGATCTTTTTGCACATCCGTGAAATCCTTGAAAACCCTACAGAAGTGTTATGTTTAATTTTCATAGTAATTTATAAGTTTTCATGCTTTTAAGCTTTCTATCCTTTGCTAGTATGACAAATATCTATTAGGCAATACTGTACTCTATTTTTACATCAAACATTTGTTGTTTTTTTGTTTTTTTTTAAGGATAATGTATTAAGCTAACTTTTAAATGAAATTAAAGTGTTTGGATGCATGACTGGGGTCATATTTAGGGTTTGAACTATAGAAATAAACATATAATACCATTTTTAGTGACTCTACCAAACATCCACGAATCCTCCTCATTTGTGACAGGTTCTGGAACCTATCCTTGCGAATGTCCGAGGTTTGACTGTACAATAATCTTCTATGTGATCAAGGTAAGTAAGATGCAAAATGATTGGTGAATGAAAAAAAGTCTATTTAAATGTAAGCCATTGGAAATGACAATGAAAATCAACATCGAATCTTTTGAATAAACTTGAAATTAAAGCTAAGTTCCAGAAATCTTGGAGAAGAACAGGGAATGAAAACTTTATGCCCAGATGTTACAAAGGAATGTCCAGACGGGTATCCACATGATTACTCCCTTCCACGCTCTTTTTCAAAGCAAGATGTTGCATCGCTATTCAGGATTAGAACAGCATACTGCTTTGTGAATAGGCAGCACTTCTGATTAGGCCTAGCAGAGATCCCTACCCATATGAGTGCAGAGCCATAAAAAGCCTGGAATAAGTGGTCCTTCACTGCCCATGATTTAATTGACAGAGAACCAGCTAGAAAAATATATTTCAGGCATGAGAAGTCCTCTTCCATTTCCACCTTTTTTCCTAGTTGGTCCAGTTTTCAAGAAGAAGATATTGGAGATCTATTTTCTTTGCTACTAAAGACATACCGACTAAGAGCAACATCCTCATGAGAATCCTTTCCCCATAATAAGGCTGTGGGTGTGACACATAATTAATGAATTATCTTGATCATTTTTCTCCAGGTCCCCTATTGCTAAAACAGTTGATATGTTAAGAAAAGTGTTTTTTTTAGTCTTTCACGCTATTAAGTTTATATTATCATCTTAATAAATTAATAATTGGAATAATTTGTCTGATTAATCAAGGATGTAACTTACTTCTTTTAATATTTCATTGTTTTATCAGTAGATTTAATAGCAGTGAATTCTTAAAATTCTAGATTTATTATTAAATAACGGAAAAAGGTTTTCTCCTTTTTTATCTTGAGGTACCAAAACTTGTCGTGATGATCAGTTTAAATGTCAGGATAATTCATGTATTTCTGGACATCTTCATTGCAATGGACGGGGAGATTGCCCTGATAATTCTGATGAAGAAGACTGTGGTAAAGACTATTTTAATTTTTTTTTTATTAAATATTTCTTCTATGTAATTCTTAGATCCCAGAATGAAGAAGACTAAGTGAAAAGCCTTGTATCTTCATCTTCAGTCTTCTTTATAGGGATTATGAGAAAAAGTATTGAATTCTACATACTCCCTTTTTGGTCTTCATAAATTTTAATAAAATCTGTTATGTGTAATTTTTATATGTTTACTAGGACCTCGTCAGTTTCCTTGTGATCCTACAAAACAGTTTGATTGCGGTGGAAGCAATTGTATTCCTCTTTCAAAAGCCTGTGATGGAAACAATGACTGTGGTAACTGGGAAGAGGAATCTAAATGTGGTATGTATACATTTTTTTTGTTTATTCCCAAGAACAGTTTAGTACATAAAATTGCCAGACTGCAACCCAAATGTATTCTTATTTTGATTCAAGAATGCGTATGAGGACCACGGGTGGCACTAGCTTCTTCGGTGCCCCTATGCAAACCTATGTAAACCTCTAAAATATGCGCCCTTTCCTACCTTGGTTGGCACCCCATCCTACAATGTGCCCCCGTGTGATGCTTAATTTGCTTACTGCTTCACACAGCCCCTGATGAGGAGAAAGAGAGAAAGATTTTATTTATTCCAGTTTTTTTTTTTATTTTATTTTTTTACTGTATTAAGATCTTTTCTTAAGTTAAATAGATTTCATTTTGGACATTCAGTGCAATCACATATGGTTGTTGCAAATGAAATAGTTGCTTAAAATTACGAGTTAATCTATTAGTGGGAGGGAAGTGGGAGCACAAGCTGTGATTTATGCAAATTTTTGATGTCATTTGAAAAAGCAACACGAGGGTGTACAATGATAGTATTTGTTGCTTAAAGCGAACATTGAAGAGCTAATACTATGGGCTCAAAAATTAGTTTAGTTATGGACAAGTCAGTTAAGGACAATATTTCTCTAAGAGCTTAAATTGGGGAATTCTGTGAAAGCTGCAGCCAAAAGATTAATAAAGCATTTAATAGAGGGACTA
Source organism: Rhysida immarginata (assembly GCA_023313115.1). Lineage (NCBI taxonomy): Eukaryota > Metazoa > Arthropoda > Chilopoda > Scolopendromorpha > Scolopendridae > Rhysida > Rhysida immarginata. Next base: position 449,266 of record JAHWFO010044110.1, on the reverse strand, counting down.
CTTCCAAATGAGTTGCTTGAATTTGATTTGCAAAATTTAAGTCCGGAGACACAGGCCTGTAAAATTAACCCTGTGACCATCGTCCTTCTTCCAGATGAATTAAAGGATATGATTGAAGCAGACCCACAGCAGAAGGTGTGAGAGATCACCCAGAAGTTAAAGGTACACTATTCAGTTGTTCTCAGTACTTCAGGATAATAGGGAAAGTGGGAAAGCTTAACAAGTGGACCACTGATTAGAGCGAAGCACAGCTATTGAAAGTGCTTTTCTCTTCTCCAAAGAACCAAGCATTGTCAGTATTGAGTATTGCATCAGAGCTATTGTACATTTTCAGCTCATTGGTTGGGAGTAAGTAATGTCAAAGGAAGAACTCTGAAGTCATCTCTTCATGAAAAGAAGGTGATGCTTACTGTATGGTGATCCTCTGGCAGCAACATTCACTGCTCTTTCCTCCCATGGGATAAAATTATAACAGTTTGGTATTATGCAGATATGTGGCATTGCATTAAAAAAAATGTACAGTAAGCAGCCAGCACTTGTCAACAGATTTGGTCTCCTGTTGCTTCAAGATAACACCCGACCTTTACCATTGATGACTTTGTAGCAAATCCATAATTTAGATTACAAAACTGTGCCACATCCTCCCTACTCTCCTGATTTTTTACCAATGAATTACCATCTTTTCTGGCAATTGAACAACAACTTCTTGAAGAAATGCTTTACCAGTGAAGCATCACTGTATCAGGTAGTGGGAATGCTTCATCACATCCAGAGATACTGAATTTTTAAAAATATGGCATTAACAACCAGAATACTCATTGGCAACAATGTATTGCTTCTGCTACTTTGATTAAATAAGCATGTCGCTTTCTTTTTCTTTTTGATTATAACATATAAAATCAGCCTTTTCATTTGCAACCCAATATATCATCTAGCTTGTCTCTTCCTTTTCAACTCTTCCAATCATTAAAGCTAATTCATATTATATGCTTCAAGATGTGATATTTATTTTATTTCCCTAAATATTTTTATTAAGAGTTATTGAATTTAAGTTTGATTTGTTTTTCTTAAAAAAATTCAGAAATATAAATTGTTTATGTATCAAATTTATTTTTAGGTATAAACGAATGCGCTGTGGATAACGGAGGATGTAATCAGAATTGCCACAACACCAATGGTGGTTATTATTGTAGCTGCAATAATGGATTCAAACTTGTTGACAATAGAACTTGTGATGGTAAATATTTTTTGTAATATTTTTTATGACTTCAATACATTATTTGTACTGTCATATAAATAACAAACATTACTTTGAAGATGTTGATGAGTGTGAAGAACCAGGTGCCTGTTCTCAGACGTGCATTAATACAAAGGGCAGTTATAAGTGTGAATGTGTGGAAGGATATGTTCAGGAACCATTTGATCATCGTAGATGTAAAGCTCAAGGTAAATATTTAAATCTTTATTAACTTAGAATAAAAAATATTTTTGGGATAATGTTAAGAATGGTTGATTTTTATTATTTTCTAGAGGGCCATGCTGCTTTGTTATTTGCTAATCGGAAAGATATCAGAAAAATAGATTTGGAGACACGAGAATATATAACCATTGTTGACGAGTTGAGAAGTGCAGTTGGAGTTGATTATTTATTTAGAGCTGGAATTGTTGTATGGTCTGATGAAGCAGAAGAATGTATTCGCAGGTTATTTACAGTTTATTTAATTATGGTTTAGTTATCAAAAAAAGTATATAGCATTATTATATAAAACCGGGATTGTAGTGACTGATGTGTTTCCATTAAGTCTGACCAGTCGCCAACAGCTCATGTGGTACGATTGGAACCATTCCCAACCAGGCAATTCTGTGTGCTTATGTTCTTAGACAGCCGATGTTGATTATTCGAAACCAAAATTACGTCGTTAGAACTCAGTGATTATGATTAAAAACATTTGATTATCCAAATTTTCATAATTCTCTTTCATCTCTTGGTTCATCACTTGCATTAACTTCTTTCTTGACTTGCTTATAGATTATCCAAATTTCTTGAATTTTGTCTGCATTTTGATCACTCAACTAGACAGACAAAATTTGATCACTCTATTTTGATCCATGGAGTTTGGTCTCGCTGTGCAAGTCGGCAAAGCGGTCGTTATCTCTAGACAGGATTTTCGCGACTTCCCTCGAACAGTTGCGGCCGATTGGACATGTTAAAAGCCTTACATTTAACTTGTGTTTCTTTTTTAGAATTTTCAACATTAAATTATTATTCTACATATTGCTGCCATTTATTTTATATTATTTTATTTTTTATTGCAAAGTTAAATAAGTATTGCTGCATAAGTTATTTCTTAATACTTCTTGCACTCTAGTGTAAAATTATAATATTTGAATGACCTTTTAGTTGCAGTGAAGAAATTCCCATTTATTAGTGTTACAAGTACAATAAAAAAGCCCAGTGTTGGAGTCTTGAATCCCAGTTGGTCCTTTAAACTTATTGGAAACTGAGATGAAATTTGAAAATATATGTTCAACTCCACAATCTTGTGAATCCAAAAAAAAAAAAAAAAAAAAAATAAGAAGGAAAGAAACAAAAGAAAAATGTATACACCTTTGTAATGGAATTTAGTATGACAGAACTCCATATAATTGCACTTTTTTCATGAAATGCTTATTGATTCAATGTCAGTTGCATTTATATGGATAATAACAGTGTTCCACTGAGGAACTTTTATATGCATAAAAAAAAAACTCATTCATTGCCCTTATACATGTATGGCAATGTAAATGAGTTTGTTTGTTTGTTTTTTTTTTTTGTTTTTTTTCTTTACTCAAAGATATGTACTTTCTGTATAAGAAACTCAGCTGTCCTGCAACAAAATCTTTGGTAGAATTAGACACCGAAACCTCTTGTCCACATAAAAAGATTATTTCTACTATCCAACAAAATCTGTTTTCCAGTGTCATTGGAAGTTAATTAATTTTTCATTCAAAGAAACTGAAAATTGAATTGTAACTATCAAAATAAATGATAAACAAGTCACAAAATAAAATGATAATTGGCAATTTGATTAGGATAATCATCTCATATATTGTGGATTTTTTTTTTTTTTATATTTATATATATATATATATATAGTGCCCCCATTGATAATGGTGAACCAGTTACGAATATTATTACGGAAGATCTTAGTACTCCAGATGCTGTTGCTGTTGATTGGATTTATAACCATATCTATTGGACAGATGCTGGAAAAGATACCGTTGAAGTTGCTGATCTGCAAGGTCACATGAGAAAAGTTCTTATCAAGGATAGCATAGAGGAACCACGTGGAATTGCAGTTAATCCATTGGAAGGGTAATATTTTAAAACTTATTCTAAGCTTCAAGTATAACTAGAAATGCTGCTTTTATTTGCCATATTCTAGTTGCTTCTTATATATTAAAACTCTTGCGTGTATTTATTTATTTATCTGTAATTCTATCTCCTCCTAGACAGTTTGAGCTAGCGACTTGAAATTTTCAGGGCAGGCTTATCAATAAAGGACCTGCTCTATCGCCAAAAATCAGCCCCCTATGACCCCCCCCCCCCCTTCCCCACTTTCTGGGGTATTCATTTAAAATTATCTGCTTTTGCTTTGTAATTCTCCTCAACAGATGGCGCGGGCAGGCGAAGCCGCGGATAACAACTAGTTAATTTTATAATGTATTCTGTTCTATTGTGTTTTCTCCAATTTGCTGAGCAAGGAATAATTAATGCTTTGGTTTTCCAAAAGCCTTAATTCTTTTCATTGCCTTCTGCATAGTTAGTAAAGGACAAACACAAACAGCTTTTGGAAATCGTGCTTGTACAGTTAGTCGCCATTATCCAAATTTTGTATACAGGGTGGGCCAAAAAATACTCGCCACTGAAAATTTCTAAGTCCAATGGAAACGGTCCACAAAGGGGTGAGCGATTCTAGAAGGAAGAACGCTACCATTAATTAAGGCAGGCGTTAATGTTAAATGGAACGAGTCGATTTCCAGACGAAGGGTACCGACAGTTCCGGAAAGAAGCGATTAGGCGTCATTAGATAGTCAATAAAAGAGACAATGATCTAAAAAGTGTAGAATTTGTATATTATTTAAGATTATGTTCACCTCGTCTAGAAATCTATTCATTTGAATAGGATATTCAGTGATATTTATCATTGTAATACATTTACATTATAAGCAATATTTCATTTATTCTGTTTTGTTTTACTCGTATTTACAAGTAAACAAAAATTTTGTATATTGTACAGCACACATGGTCAATTTCTGTAAAATTTGTATTTTGAAATTCATATATGACCTTTATGGCTTTCGTCGATTCTTTGATTGAATACAGGGTGTCTTAAACCTTTAGAATCAAAATTCTACAGATGGTTAAGGACTATAAACTGAGCATTTTGAGATAGGGAATCAATGGTCGGAAATGTATTTTTCAAGTGCTACAAAATCTTATAATTGCATTAAGGTCTATATTGCTAGGTGACAAGTAATGAAAAAAGGTTCAGGAATAGCAGTAGGTAGGGTCTTTTAATATGTGTTCGACGACGTTTGAAGATTCATCTCATCCTCAGGAACTTTGACCGACTACTCGGTATTGCTATTCCTAAACCTTTTTTCATTAGTTCACAAGATCTTGTTGTCCGTGAAAAGATGTGGCTGTAACATGATGGTGCACCTGCTCCGGTATTGATGTCCGTGAGCACCTGGACAATAGATTCCCTAATCAGTGGATTAGAATGGGAGGTCCAGTCCCTTAGCCAGCACAATCACCAGATCTCACTCCTTTAGGTTGCATATCAAGTTGTTGGTGTACGAAACTCCAGTAGAATCTCATGTGATACCGCTTGCCAGGCTCCAAGCTGCCTGTCTCCTTGTACAACAGAACCCAGGGATGTTTGAAAGTGCAGTAAAATTTCATGTATTGTTGTAATGTGTATACTGAGACTGGCGGTTGCTACTTTGAACACATGCTTCGGGCTGTAAGTTGTTCATGAATAATAAAATTGTTTTTTGCTCTGAAAATGAAAGCAGCTTATAAAAATGTTCCTCTCACGTATTACTCATTCAATATCTCGTGGTGCCTGAAATACGCATGTTCAAGCATTGGTTCCCTTTCTCAAAATACACGTACTCAGTTTATAGTTCTCAGAATTTTGACCCAAAGGTGTGAGACACCCTGTATATGAATTTTTCTCTCCAATGATGAGTAAAGCTACAAGCCTTCGACATAAATTCATTCCCACTCTTCCTGATAATTGTTTATAAGGGAATTATAATAAAAAAATTTAAAATTTTTTAATTTAATTCTTTATTCATAAAAATATATTTCTAGGACTCAGACTTAACCCATCTGATCCATGCATAAACTTGGTCCTTTTTTAAAAAGTTAATTAATTTTGTTTTTATTTTAGGTGGATGTTTTGGACAGATTGGGGCCACACTGCAAAGATTGAACGTTGTGGAATGGATGGAACCCATCGTAAAACAATTATCAGCACTGATATTCAGTGGCCAAATGGTATTACCATTGGTAAGTTTTATTATATTTAATTGAATCTGAATGACTTTATCATTTCCCAATTTAGGGTTGAAATGAATTGAAACGTTAACAAATTTTATTGCTGTTCCCAGGGATGATATGAGATATTTTAATAATTGGTGTAATCAACATCTGAAAATCAAGGTGCATGGTTATTTATTGTGATTTGTAAACAAGCTGCTTGGAACTCTAATGGAAAGCTTCACTTGCCCTTTCTTTCAGTCCTCCCTTTTATTTGGATACTCCCTTTTCTATACAATGACAAACCCAGTAAAACATATCCATCTACCTGAGCCTCAAATAACTGGACCAAAGATCAGCAGGTCAGTGGAAGGGTCCATGATCATGTAAACACACTGTCTTCTGATTCTTCATGCACTAGACAAATGCAGGTCACCAGGGCAATGGGAGAGTCCATGACTTAACAATTTTTTATCATTTGATCTTTGCTGCATGTAAGCAGGTTATTCCTGAATCCATGCTTATTACTATAATTGGACAGGATTTTTAAAGGCTAATCACACATGCACTATTATAATCAGGCAGGATTTTTTAAAGGACATTTGTACACATGCACTGCTTGTGGTATTTTAATGTTCGGGGTTGGATTCTCATGTTCCTATCCTTTTGGACTCCTTTTATTTCTTTGAAATGTTTAATGTTTGCCTATAAAATGGCATGGGCCTTGAACAGCAGTGCTCTGATACAATATGTGCATGTTCACAATAGCAAGTCTCTGGTCCAGGATTATGACCATTTAATTTTTTTTCTTTATTTACCAGACATGCAGGCCTGGACATAAAATAGTGATTGGGTAGTGCAACTTGCCACATTGAATATAAATTTAGGGGAATCTAAACAGCATTTATTAAAAATAAAATAAAACCAGTGAAGTAAATCAGTACCATATTTTCACCTCACACCCTGTATATTCCTGAAAATTCAGATTTTATGTATAAAGGAGAAAAAAAATATTTTTTGAAACTCGCACCCTTTTATTCCTCACTGGGTTTACACTATATGTGTCTCAAAAAATTCAAAAGTGTTGTTTAAATTGAAAATCGAAAAAAAAAAAAAAATTAAAACTAGTTCCCTCCTCCCTGTGGGGTATGTTTGAAAATGACAAATCTTTACTTATAGAAATATTAATGACCAACAAACCTATAAATACAAATACACGACTGTACAAATGTGTATTAAATCCTCTTCCATAAAAATTTTTTGGTATGCCATGAAAACACCAATTTCACTTGCCAGAACGCTTAACAGGATAGTTAGACTCGGTCCAGAGAATGTTGATAAGTGAATGAGGCTGCTTCAACAAATGGCCCCTTGTCATAAGCAAATTTACTAGTGGCATAAAAAATTCACCAGTGCTTATTTGCATATGAATTTTTTTAAGCCAATTGTAAATTTGCTTATGACAGAGCAACTGTTTGTTGAACCAACAGTGGAATTCAGGTTGCAATTGAACAGTGGATTCACATTTCACAAATCGCCACACATAAAATGACTTCTCTTATGGTGTTGCCGTTTTCTTGTGAACACGAAACAGTGTCGTTGTGTAGCATTGAATGGAACTGCTAGATGGACTTTTAAAGCTTTGAACCTTAATCTATCTAGTGATGTACGGAATGTGTTTCTGTCGTTTACGGCTTATTTGAAATAAATATTTGAAATCTGTTCCATCTAATTGAATAACATTATACAGTGTTCTCCCCAGAAAATTTTATCAGGTGGGTGAAAGGAAGAAATAGCCAGATGGACAGAAATTAAAAACGAATACAATATTACACAATGTTATGTCGTTTATTAATCTAGATGGAATGTGCCTTCAAAAGGGCCTGGGGAGAACACTACTGTATTGTTGTTGTTTTCATTATTTAGCTAAAACCAAAGAAAAATTGATGAAAACTATATTATGCTCACTTGAAAAGAACTGTATTTTTAATCTGTTCATTTTGTCACTTTTGTTTCAAATTAATTAATTATTGAGGTTCAATTTAAAAAATTTAATTTATAGATTTTGTTGGAAACAAAATATATTGGACTGATGCAAAACTGCATATTGTAAGTAGTGCCAACTATGATGGCAGTGAGCGACATGTAATCCTTTCTCATCCAAATGTAGTGAAACATCCATTTTCAATAGCTGTTTTTGAGGTATCCATTTGAGTAAACAATGGTTTATCTTTGTATTTTTATTATTTGATTAAAAATCATGATTTTCATATAGACTATTTTTTGCCAAAAACTATATAGGATTGGATGTATTGGACAGATTGGGAACACGAAACAATCATGAAATCAAAAAAATTCAATGGCAATAATGTCGAAAAAGTGGCAGAGAGAGTACATTCTCCAATGGGAATTCATGTGTATCATCCTTACAAGCAGCCTAACGGTAATAATGATATAAATAATTCTTGTGACACCTTTTAAATATAGATTGAGGTATTATTTAAAAAATAATCTTAAACATTTGACTTACGTTTTAGGAGAGAATTTTTGTAGTCCTACAAATGGAATGTGTTCTCATTTCTGCCTCCCCGCACCAAGATTTAACCTTCGTTCTCCACGTTATACTTGTGCATGTCCTGATGGTTTGGTCCTACAAGAAAATGGACAAACATGTCAGGTTTCAGGTAATTCTCAGTTTGTTTTTGTAGTTTTTAGTTATAATCAAAACATGATATGACAGTATATGATTTTTTTTTTTCTATTTAAGATTAGCTTTATGATTTTCTTTTTTAATATTTTTTTTTCCAATTCTTGTGCCTTATAGTTTTTTACGCTTGTTGCTAGTATTACACTCTTAAGTTGTATAAATTTTTGATAATTTTCATTTTAACTTTGAGTAGACCACAAGGGTTAGATAAATAATTGCCAAAAAATTATCACAATTTCTAAATCGTATATCACAATAAGCTTCTTTTCTCCCCAACAAAAGAAATAAAATTAACATTACAAAAATTGTTAAATGACAATTAAAGAACTGTCATTGATAAAAGTCATTGTTTTGAGTGACCAGTGATTGAATGACTGTCAGGCTTTTTGATTTAGTGATAAATATTTTGAAAAATATATTAAACTTTCCTGAGATACTGGTTTAATTTCTTAAATGGTATTCTTTATAAGATGTTTCCTATCAAATTTGGGCAAGGCCATTTAAATGCCATGATCATAACAATAAAACAGTTTGTAAAAACAGAATTCTGTAAGTTATGGTAATTGAACACCCACATCTTTCTTTCACTGGACGGAACTATAGATATATTTTGCCAATAAGTACTTAAAAGAGTTATACTATATCCATCACAAAACATCTTTCCTAATGTTATGAAATTTAACTTAATAGGGATTTAGCTTGGTCTTCCATGCTTGTTAGTAAAGGGACAAACACAAACATCCATGCCCTCAGCAGGATCGAACCTACGACTCGCTGGTCTTGAGAACTCCTTAGCACGCTTGGCTACTGAGCTGGCGTAATTTCATATAAAGAATGGCTCAAGATGGGTCCATGAGGTTTCATCAGTAATTTCATTGATATATACATACCAGGTGTTTCAAAAATAACCGGTATACCGGTATATTTGAAAAAATCAATAAAAACTAAACAGGCAGCGATAGAAATACACCGTTTGTAATTTCGAAAGTTTGTCTGCCTGAAAATTTACTGTTGTCCCAAGCATATTGCAACACAGTGTATTTCTATTGCTGCCTGTTTAGTTTTTATTGATTTTTCAAATATACCAGTCATTTTTGAAACACCCGGTATATAAAAAACAAGAACATTGGTTCAAGAAATGGCAAATTTTCCTGATGGTTGAAATATTGAGAAGAAAATTAAATATTAATACAGACCATGTCCTAAGTTAATATAAAATTTTGGAATATTAGATTATCCCTTTGATTATTGGCTGACCACCATCTAAAGGTGGTGGCCTAGGTTTTTGTCCACTCCAACTAAAAAGGTCATTGTTGGTTTGTTTTTTTTTTGTTTTTTTTCCTCACTGAAATTGATTTAAAAACTCATGAGCCAAGAAGATATGCAACCAACACTTATGAAATTTTGCAAAAATAAAAATAAAAAAAATAAAAATTCATATATATATATGACCAATTTTGTGCAGCTAACTCTTCTGAAATAGCAAACAGCAGAACTAATAATAAAATTAATGCACTCTTAATGGATTCCTTAAACTGTGCCTCTATGTATTTTTTATGACAGTTGGTTAAGTCTTTTAAGAGATATTAACTTTTTTCTAAAAACAAAGGAATGGTTGTAGCATTCATATCAGCAGACAAAAGCTAATAAATTCAACATGTCCAGACTTCTCTCATTGAGACGAATAATTTTTGTAAATAAATTATTCGGCTTTGATGAGCCATTTTGGAGTTAAGTTTTTTATTAATCTCTCCCCCCACTGGTTGATTCCCCTCCCCTCCCCCAATCAAAAGAATTTTTCATGATTGACGAAGATGTGTTGATGTTGAAACTTCAAAGAAAAAGTTCCGTCTATAAGTATCTTCATATGTGACCAAATTTTGTGTAGCTAGCTGTTCCGAAACGATAATAGTTAATAGGAATACGCAAAAAGAATTAATTTTAGGTCATAGTGGGAGACCTTTGTGAATGTACCATTTAACCATTTCAGTTCATTTTCTTATTAAAACAATTTTATATTTTTTTAATATCTTTTTAATTTAATTTTTTATTTATTTTTTTTTTTAATTCAAAATTAATTTCTTCTCTTAATCTTGTTGAAATTCACTAAGATTGATCTTTTTCCATGATACATGAATTTTTATCCCAAAGTGATCATTTCAAAATGATGCTTGCAAATACAACGTTAATGATTTAAGATTGAATTTTTGTAGATAATGTATATCTCTAATTTATCGAGATGCAAATACATCCTTATTTTATCAAGGACTTTTGCTTTGTTTTATTTGTGAAAATTTTGCAGCATGAATTGGAAATAAGGCAGATTTTTTGTGAGGATGGTCAGGAGACACTAGAATATATATTATTAACAAATATATATTAAATAGGCCTATTGAAACCCATTTCTCCACCATCTATAGTGCTCTATGTGATGGCTCTTTCTTCTAGCAATCACTCGACATCTTAGTTTCCACTGTGTATGAGGCTTCTTTGGAAAACAACAAAGTCGATTCTGTTCCACTCCTCTTCCATATTCCAGAAAGTGTTCTCAGACATCTTACATGAAGAGCTCTTTTAAGGAGACCAAATCCACAAAAACCCATAAGAGAGGCATCAGGTGACTTGACAGGGATGTCTGAGAATGGGATAACCTTAATCCCAGTTTCCTGTTCCATTCGAGCACAGTACTGGATACTCGATTAGCAGTGTGGCCGAATGCATTATCCTGATGGATGTACATATCCTTCGCCCTAGGGCCATATAACCAGGGGATATCGTTATGATATGTGTGTTCCCATAGTGGGCAGCATTTATCTTTGCTTTATATCCCACCTTTTGGATGGTCAGATGTCTATTATAGCTGTACTTAGCAACAACAATGAATCATTTCAGAAAACTGTCCTTGCATTGATGAACCAGTCAGATCAGGCCATATCACTCTGTTGTCGATAAAAAATTGCCTGTGTCTTGCCATCTCTCAATAAATAGACCCAAGCCTGATTCAAGGTCACTATATTCTTCTATTTTATCATCATCATCATTACTCATTGGGCCCATTGACAGAAGAGTCTGATGCTTTTCTCGCCAGTTTTTTGAGGCATGAGTCTTACGCAGCAGGGGCCTCCTTCCTTCCTGTGTCGCCAGTATTCTTATACAGGCGTAGACTAATGACTGCTATGAGATGGTAGTAGCAGCCGGGACCAACGGCTTAACGTGCCATCTGAAGCATGGGGGGGAAAGAGATGTTACTGCTACTGATGGTCACCCAGCGAGCAGCTAGTCGTGCCAAGCGTTGCTTAACTTTGCTGATTGTTGGCATTCAGCAACCACACTAGGCTGTTTAGGCCACCTGCCAAATAGCATTCATACAGTTTTCCGCTGTTGGTTTTTGTCTGCAATAAGTCTTGGCAACAAGGCGTGAACTCAGGCCTTATGACGGTGCTCTAATTTCAAATAATAATAGAGTTTATTGATGCAACAGATGTTCCAATCTTGCTTGCAATGGCCCGTTTGTGTTGCTGGACTTTCTGTACGGACTAGCATCTTAGTAAGGGAAGAATGGTGGTGCGCTTTTCATTCAGCAGTGCTGCACTGTTGATTGTTTGGATCCATTCGTCTTCTGCATTTGATAACTTATATTATACCATTCTTGGAAATAATAAAACCTTTTCCTTACACTGTTCTATTATTCTGGAATAAGAATAACCAGCATTGGAAAGGGCTATGATGTAGCTCTCCCAGAATGATTCAATTTTTGAGGCTATTTTGGCAGTACCGTTAGGCTCAGAAACCTTCAGATGCAGTCTAGAATAACTGTGGCCCACAATTAGAGAGAAAAAAAAATTTCTCTTAACTTTTAACTCGCCTTGGCCGGAATTTCAGAAAAGAATACGTTATAGACTTCCCCTTTTACCAACAAAAGAAGGTCAATAAAACCTTAATACAAGAATAAATACCTACAGTGAGTAGGCGACACACGACAAATTCATTATCCCTCAACAATACATTGCGATTAATAAACCGAGAAGATACTTGGTATCCTTTTTCTTTTCTCTTTCCCCAAAAGTTCTGATTCTTTATCATTCTTTCTTAAAAACCTCAATCCCATTGTCAATAGGCCTTATGCTCCATAACGAGACTAACACAATTCTTGCAATCAATATTCCAGAGGACACAAAGAATTAATTAAAACTACATTACCAGAGCCAGTCACATGCAACCAGCATTCACTATTGTCTAGGTCTCCATCTAATTGGTTAATCATTACCTTATCATGGAACAAACCAAGACAAAATCATACACATTTCGTGAAACTGCCAGTATCTTGAATCAAACATGCAAAAGCCATTCTGCTTACCACCAAAAATTTTTCCAGAACCCAGACCATAAAATCCCAAGTGGAAAAAAAAACCATTTCGCAACGATGATTCTCTCTACACAAGAAAACCGCCCCCCCCCAAAAAAGCCAGAATAAATAGAAAAGAACCCAACCAAAATCCCCCCTGTGCGAATAATCTCTTGCGAGATAGTTCTTACTGGCTCTCATGCTTTATCAAGGTAAACCATAAATTGGAGGGCTCATTGGCACCCAAACAAATTTTTTACCTAAAAGCGGTAATGGGCGTGGTATTTACCCAACTGGTACTCTCGACCTTAATATGGGACAAATCATCGAGCAGCAGGAAGAAACCTGTATGCCGTTATGAAACAACAAGTTGCCAAAACAAAAATGTAACCTCCAACACATAAAGTGGCAAGGTGGAGCATATCATCGGCTTAAGAATAGGAAAAGGCAAGGTTGCGCAGAGGGTAACATCAACTCGTCAGATAAAACTCACAATTCTTTTGCATTACCGGAGTTCTGGCAATCACAGTTCCTCATTAAAATGTTCACCTTACCGCACCTGAAACACCAAAACTTAACCGAATTAGCTGTAGTGTCAACAACAGGTTGTTCTCGAGTAGTCCCCGTTTTCTTATCATGACCTTGCTTTTTAAGTAAAATGGGTTCCCATTCAAAACAAATGGAAAGTAAAGAGACCTCATCCTGTACTGTTGTATGCAGAATCCTCTCTCGTATATGCTCGGCCGAGTTTTCCAGAGTGACTTCGATAAGAGCGTCAAGATCCAGAGGCTCTTCTAGGTGGGCATTCTAAAAAGTTCCTCAGCTTTTTGTTTTAAATTAAACACTTGTTTCTTTTTCTTTGCTTCTGAACAGGGGGGGTCCCAAAAGTTCAGATAGACGATCTTTGCTTTCTACCCATGTTCTAAGTCATGTAGATAGACTCTTAGATCCATGCCAGAGGAAAAAGGAGGAAGATTGATTTTCTTCTTAAACTTTTCCAAATTTCCTCGCTTCTTCCCTAGCACTCCTATTTTGAACCCTAAGGGTGGTGGCTACTTCTTCTAACAAGTCTCTGTTTGGAGAAAACGTGTGATTTTTCAAATCCCCCTTTACATCAAAGCTCAACATTTTGATTTTGCCATAATTCCACATTTGATCCCATTACCTCATCTTCCGCTCTCAACTCCTCTAATTGGTTATCAACTGCGAGATTCAATTCCTGGTGATTTAACCAAGGGTCTACTCCCATGTGCATCGTGATGGCTTGCAACGATTTAAATTTCTTGAAGTTAGTCGGGTAACGCCATTGAAAAAGAGTGCTGGTAAGCAAATCTTGTTTCGCTATTTCCATATGTAAGTTAATTGGAAAAAAAAAATGAAAAATGCTCTGTAACGAATCTGGGAAGATCGGGAGAAACTATCCTTCTGATAACAAACACAGACAGGTACACTCACACTCTTACCCATTTACCTTGGAAAAACTTCTCCTTTAAGTGTGAAGACAACTGCTTTTGCAGATTAAACAAGTTTGCAAAGAAATCAACACTCAGACACACGATCTCCAAATAACTTAAATTCTTTTATTATATGAATAAGTAACTCTCGGATTGACAGTGAGAACCAGTGGAATAATAATAATATTTATTTTTACAATGACTTCATCAACCTCCGACACAGAACTTCCACATAATAAGGAAACCAACGTCGGCTGGAAATAAATCCACAACAGGAGATCAAGCTGCTTGGAAGCGAAAAGGTTAGGGAAAAGAATGGTTATTAGAGCTGTTCTTTAGCCTGGAAAGAAACAAACAAATAACATAGAAAACCCAAGATATATAATTCTTTCTATATAAAAAAACTAATGCATGACTGTAGCTATGATCGTACTACTATAATCTTGTACAAAATAATCAATAATTATTCAAGCAAAGTAACAACTTTGAATCTTTCCAGAGTTCCAAACTCTTTTTTTAAATTTCAAGGAAACTGTAAAATCAACCGAGTCTAATGAGCTGAGTCCACAACTACCATTTCATTTCTTCTCATGATGTGATGGACGTAATCATTCCCTTGGTTTTAGCAAACTGACGACAGGATACCCAGGCAAAGATTTCATCTCCAGACAGGTCCGACAGTAGTCATCTTCAGGGTGGGTTTGGAGCGATGAACTCAATTTGTGTGATTGCAAATTCGGTCAGTAGCATTCCATTCACTTTTTGTAGCATCCACAGAAAGAACACCGAGTACTGTGACAGGACAACTTTCTAAAATAGAAGACAAATAAAACCAAAACATGGCTAAACACTAAACTAAGAAAAGAAAAAAAAATTGGGGCAACAAAAGAAAATAAACTGAAAAATACTACCAAACTTAAAACTAACAACAAAATACACAACTACAGACAAACAGGCAAGAACATAAAAAAACTACTTGTGGCAAGGAACAGATTAGTCTAATTAGTAAGGACAAATCTCCCATCATCTCAGGTCAAATCTTCAAGCACTGGAGTAAATCAAATGGTTTTGGAATATGTCCGAATAATTGCTTCCAATCCAATCCAATGGTAGAATCTTCTTCTCGCTCTGCATAGAAGGTAGGCATTAAGAGTTCGAAACTGTTTTGCGACCAAAAAAAAACAAAAAAAAAACGTCACAAGAAAAATTATAAACTTATAATTGCATGGCACTAATAGGGAAAGTACTTATCTATAAAATGTTTTGGCGCAAGGTATCCCGCAGTCAGGGAAGATCATGTCCGTAGCTCGTTCATCAAAGGAATAGAAGAAGGTTCAAAATCTTCATAGTTAGGCCATTCTACTCTTAAATCAAACGACTTCTCGTTAAAATCTGCAAAAATTTAGTGGATCCATCCTTGCTGCCAATGAAGGCGATTCCTCATCATTCCCCAAGTGATTCTCCATTAATTTTTATGGCCATATGCACCACGTTCCACTGAATGACGACGAACGTCAATACTCAAAAATCCCCTGGAGGAAGGAAACCCAGAAAGCCCAAACAACAAATTTTCTTTTGCCTGCAACAAACCACCATCATTATTCGCAATTGCCTGGAGCGTAAGAAAGCCAACCATGGTAAATAGCTTCACATCAATTTAAGCTTATCTCCGCAAGCGATAAACCACGATGTTCTGACTTAGACGTTCCAATCCATCATTCTATACAATAAGGTGACTACTGCTTGACTGACTGAGTGGAGCTCCTCATCACTCGCAAGCAAACTGTCGACTGCCTCAAACCAAAAAAAAAATTTTTTTACGCTCTTTTCCACAAGAATTCCAACAATTGGAAAACTGCAACTATCGAACAGCCAGAGTGAGAAAACAACAGGCAAGATGCTCTGGTAAATCCTAGCCGTGAATCCAGAAAAGGTAATTGTTGTGGACAAATAATCTTCTTATAAAAAGTTAAGAATATAAAAATTTGTTTTATATTTAATGATAGTTTCCGACAAATCTAACAAAACATCAGGGACTGCTGAATCAGTGGACGTGAAGCCCTGTCTCATCCATCGAAAATTTGCTTAATTAAAGGAGGAAAAATCCCAAAAGGAGTTCACGCGATTTCTGTTAATCTTTCTCAGCCTCCCGCCCCCTGAAGGCAGGGTAACCAGCCTCACGAACCCTGTACCTTCTGAACTAGGCTAGTTTCTTTTATCGTTGGAAGAGAAAAACCGTTTTAACGACTCAGAAAGATGCATCCGCCAAAAGCACATTCAATGAGCTAAATAAGGGTTGGCCATCGCAAGACATGACTGTGGGGCCAAATCTCTTACAAATGGTATATTAGTACCGTTAGGCTCGGAAACCTTGGGATGCAGTCTAGAAAAACCGTGGCACACAATTAGAGGAGAATTTTTTTTTTCCTCTTAACTTTTAATTCGCCATGGCTGGAATTTCAGAAAAGAATATGTTATAAAATGCAGATGTTTGCATACAGTAGGTGTTCCCTAGTAGCAAAATGATACTCAAATACAGGGCCATACCCAGATATTTTTTTTGTGTGGGGGGGGGGTGAGGGGGGCTGGCCCAATCCTGCTTGTGGAGGGGGGTCCCCCATGTAACAGATTTAGTTGACTTGGTGACCAATTTCCGAGGGGGGGGGGTTGGGGGCTGCAGCCCCCTCACCCCTCCCCTGGGTACGGGCCTGCTCAAATATTTATATGTTGTTCTGTAAAATAGTTGAGTGATAGATACAGACAGCTAAAAGGAAAGGACTACTATATGAATGTATGCATATTCTGTTTTCTAACTTTGAGATACATGTAATATACAAATACAACTTAAATAGAAACTTTTAATCACTAACATCTTTTGATTACATGTGGAGCTATGTCCTTTCTTTACTTGGATATCTGCTCCATGTATGTAGTCAGCTTCTGTTTCTGTTAAGCTTATGAATATAGCACATTATTATTATTATTTTTTTTTTGATTTACTTAAGACTTTAGTGGCTCATTCATAAAAAGAAAAATATGAGCTGAATGGTTCATATTAATAACAATTAATTAATTTTGAATCCATTAATTGATCAAATGCATATATTTTTTTTAAATTTAATACAAATTATGCAGTCCACTCGTTAATAAACATGCAGTTCTTAATAATAAAATACCAGTATAGGTAAAGAGAAGGTCGTAGAATTTTTTCCTTTTGTTTTTTGATCTTAATATATAGCATAGAACATCGGCCAATGTAAACATCAAAATATTTACATCCAAATGAGATTCATTAATAAAACCAGAGTGGCATTTAAAAATAATCCATATTTTATTACTGAAGGTTAATCCTGTTCTGAAAATTAAAAATTTGACAATTTTTTGTATGATCAGTTAAGTCAAGTCAGATGGGCAGGCGATATTCATGAGGCAGAATCATTTGGTACAAATGGTAGCAGACCTAGTTATGGCTTTGATCTCCATGGTTGATGAGGTTCCCTACTTTTTGTCAAGTGTCTGGGGTCCCAACTTTTGGCAGGCAAATTAAGAGCATGCGTTTTGAGGCATTCTGTTTCATCCACCAATTTTATTCAAGGCATCCTGCCCTCCCTTGTAACTCCAAAATGAGTGGCTTTTATTATTAATTTATTAATACATTTATTAATTAACTCTGGAATTTATGGTCGAATACAGGGTCACTGTTGTTGAAAGGCTTATAGGAGGACAAAACGAATACTGTGTGATATTGAAACAGTGGACAAAAGCTGTTTCATTACAGCAAGTTTCCAAATATGTAAGCTATAAAGAACTAACCAATCTGCATAGAATATTTAAGGGGATGTGTCTATGGCTCAAGTGGTGGTCATTGCTGAAGCTTGTTATAACTTGTGGTGGAGTCTAGTTATATTAAGGGGTATGTATTCAAGTCTAGAGATTGGTTTTCTGTTTCTCTGCTGAAAAATGTGATTACGGTATATGTTTTAAAAATTGCTGGAATGGCATGTCATATCACCTCAATCCACTATCAATCACCATTATACACATTTTAAAACTAGTTATGAATAAATTACAAGTCGAAAATTGTTCTTCCTACCTATGTACTTCAACATTTATGAATTTGTATGTTTCAATAAAAATGTTTTCATCATTTCTTATTTTAACATTACTTCTATATGATGCTCTCCTCACCCTTAAGTAATAACTTTATTTTTACTCTGTATGTTTTTGTTGTTGTTGTTTTAACTATGTTTACAAAAAAATCCTATCCTTAACTAAACACTTCTTACTAATGATTCTGTTTTTAGCTTTTCCTCCTGGAGCCTCGATGGCTTCCTCAATTAACAACAGGTAAATGGATGACATGGGGAAAAAAAAAAACCAAATTGAACAAATAAATTTACTGAGGCTAGTTTGTTTTTTTGTCACTAGGCTTTTTGTATGCACTGCAAAAAGAAAAAAATAAAACTATATTAATAAAAGGGGAAAATATCAAATGAATTTTTTAATTCACTTCTTATTGATGATATTCCTATATTTTCAGTTCAATTTCTCACACTTATTTAATTTAAAAAGTGCACATTTTCCCCCAATATCACATTTATGCAGTAAAGATTTAAAAAATTAATTTGTGTATTTTGCACAGTTTTATTATGAACATTCCAATAAAATGCAGTGGGTCATCAAGTTACGAACTTAATTCATTCCATGTATCTGTTCATAAACTGATGTACAGGGTCAATGAGTTTTCAGTAATCTGTTCCCTAATCTCAAAAGACAGCTGAATTTGATATTATAATTTTTCATAATCTTGTTTTATTTTTTAGAAATGATGAAATGGTGCTCTTTGGTGGCTGTAATTTTCACTCGATTTTGTTGTGCCTATATCATTTTCTGCCTTTTTAATGACTTCCTGTTTCAATTCCTGAGTTAAACTGTGTTTATTCTCCTTATATTTAGCAGAATCTGCTGACGAGTTCCTTTTAGGGACCATAGGGAAAAATTTAGTGTAAAAATTGCACTAAACTGTAAAAATTTCAGTAAATGATGAATACTGCTGCTAAACTTGGCATCTACACTTTGGTTTATATGCTCTTTGTAAGTTGATGTTTTGTTCATATTTCGATACAATTTATATGGAGTTCATATCTTGATGTGTTCAAAACCTGATGACCCACTGTAAATAGCTTTACAGAAAAAGGAAAAGTTATATTGGTTAAAGCCAGAAATTTTATATATTCATCCATTGTTCAAATGGAATATACTCATATTTATGGGGTGTACAATCTGAACAAGCATATTGGAGCACCACGCTCAGTTTATTTTTGATTGTTGGTGGATTTATATGACCTAGATATGAATTTTGCATGAAAATTTTAACTTTTGAAGCACCCAGTTCAAATATAACTCTGACAAGTTATTTAGAATGAGATTCATTATACAGAGGGATTGCACAAGCATTTTCAAAAGATATTTTAATCTAAAATTTTGTAATAGATCTCAGTGTTCACAGTCCTTTGCTAGTCTCTTCATGTTGGTGTACTTTGTGCATATTACATCTGCTTGAATTTGTTTCATGTATTCCAATCTAAATCTTCCTTTATGGTTCCTTCTTTTGATTGTACCTTCCACAATAGCTGTAGAAACCCTCTTGTCAAAGAAGGTGACTGATTAACGCATATTCGTTTTTTTTAAAAGCTTTTATTAACTTTGCTGTGTTAGTTGTTTAGGTCAAATCTTGTAATCAATATTAAACCAACTTTCCGACAAGCTAGGGAGCTGCAATTTGACACACTTATGCAGAATCGATGACAATTTATGATAAAGAAAAAAATTTTCAAATCGGTTCATTGGTTCGTGTTCTAATGGTACTAAGTCATTACTACGAATTGATTGTTGTAACAATTGGACATTTCGTTATGGCGAGAGTAAATGTA
The DNA here is from genome assembly GCA_023313115.1 of Rhysida immarginata. Taxonomy (NCBI): domain Eukaryota; kingdom Metazoa; phylum Arthropoda; class Chilopoda; order Scolopendromorpha; family Scolopendridae; genus Rhysida; species Rhysida immarginata. The sequence continues at coordinate 429,297 of JAHWFO010044110.1, read as the reverse complement.
TCTATTGTTTATTGTTGCAAAATTAAGCTGTATTGTTGCCACTAAATAAAACATTATAAAAGCTTGGTTTGATAAAACCTTTTTCCTCTTAACTTGTTGTAGTCTTCCATTGTTTTTACACCTTTTCTATCCTTCTGAACATCTCATCAGTTCATTTATTTCTGAACATTCTGCAATATCATATCTTCAAAAAGACTTCAAACCTTTCTTTTCTACAGCCCCAATCATCCATGTTTCACTACCACATAAAAAAATAAGCCTAACTTTGTCTTTCTGCAGCCACTTTTTTTTTAATTCATCTCTGTGTCAGTAGACTTTCTCAACCTCCCTGCCTTTTCTAAAGCAAAATTGATTCTCTATAAGCAGTGCTTCCATATCATTTTCAATTTCACATTTCCTCACTCAATTCTCTGTAATCCATTTATTTCATTTTTGGTTTTCCCTGCTGTCTATTACTTCCTGTCTTAGCTTTTTAATTTATTTCCACTTTCCATCTGCATTTCTGTTTTACATTTATCTAAGCCCAAGTTAGTTTCTCACCAAAACACTTTAGTGTATCATCATTCTCAAACTTTCTCGTTGAAACTGAACATTAGTTCTCTTCAGATTGATTCTGGAGGACTCTTTGATTTGAGAAGTTCTTCTTGCTGTCAAATTTATATCCTTGATAGTTTTCTCCCACTGTTTAAAATGTGATGGAGGGATGTAGTTTATTAAATAATTCTCAATATGAAGTGCTTGGGATAGAATGTAGTTAGAACTCCTTATGCTTCAATATAATAAAAGGACAGCAGACAATGTAATGAAGAAAGTAGGACACAAATTTCATTTTACAAAGCATGCCCAGAAGTAGATTTTGTTTGCAAATACAGTCAAGCCTCCGTATAATGAAGCTCGATAAAGCAGTTAACTCTTATAAAATGATAATTTTTCATAGTCCCAGCTAATCTCTTATCTTTTTAATGTTAAATATCCCTCATTATAACAATGAAGTATTTTCAGAAACATCCTGTTAGAACGATAATATTTTTCAATTTTATTAAAAAAAAAAAATTCTCAGTTTTGTATCTGGAACGAATAAAAATGAACAGTACAGTTCTGCATCAAATTGAGCCTGTATGAGTATATATGTTTTTTTGTTCAGTGGAAATTGATAACCTTAGAATCAAAGTTACCAGCAATCAAAGATATAGATTGAGGTATGAAACAAATGGATGTTGCAAAAAATATGGATTTGCACAATCAACTTGGCTACATTTCTTAAGAACATGTTGCAAGTAGATTTTTAATTGTCTCTGTTAAAATGTCATATATAACTACCGGTACATATAAAATCTCTATAAATAATATATTTCAATTATCTTGTATTATAGATGAAAATTTATTGAAATATAATATCCCCCTCAATATAACAATAATCTGCTGTTATAGCGATATCATTTTGCAAGTCCCCAAAAATTTGTTATATTGAGGTTTGACTGTATTGTCACTACAGTGCTGAGATCATTGTGTGCATGTATGCTGAATTCCTTTATTCCCCAGCAAGCCAGCCATAGAAGCCACTTTGAAACAATCAGATTGTATTCTGTGTTCAACATGTTCAAGACAATTGAGTTGCCTGCTTCCTGTGAATGTTATCCATTTCTTGAATACAAGGAATGTAAAATCAGCAGACATTCATTGTTAATATTTAGAGGTGTATGAGAAAATTCAATGAGTGGTTCAGGGGTAAGGACATGGGTTAGAAACTTTAATGAAGGATGCAAAAAATGCATAACTATCAAAGCAACAACTGACTTGTTGCATGGGAACAAATCAGTAATCCCTCTATAGCCTAGATTTTGCACCAAGTGATTTTTACCTGCTCCTGCATCTGAAAAAAATTCCTTGCAGTCAGTGTTTTCTTGAAAATGATGATGTCTAGAAGTCTTAATGTGTAGTATTCATCCAAGCAGCATCCTTCTACATTGCATGAGTACAAAAAAACTGGTGTCCTGCTAAGATATTAGTCTTGTAAAGAGCACAAATAACCTAGAAGTTTACTCCCTGAAAACTTAAACCAAACCATATGCAGGGCCGTAGCCAGGACGTTATCTTGGGGGGGGGGGGGCAATTTTCAAAAATTCCACTGAGTCAGACCTTTTTTCAAAAATTCCACTGAGTCGGACCTTTTTCCATAATGGGTTGGTCGTCGCCTGACTACGGGCCTGATATGTAATCATGACACAACACTCCTATATTTGACGTTTGGAAACAGTCTACAATGAAGGCTTCCTTGGAAGTTTTCCATACATAAGCCAAACTTACTGTCAGGAATATTGTAAACGATGATTACTTTTAGACTGGATTATTCTTTTTCCAGTCTTCATCCGTTCAGGTTTTATGATTGTGACCATTTTTTCACATTTTAATGTTGATGTCTATGATTAAAGGTTTTATAATTGTAGCTCTCCTATGGATGTTAGCTTTATAGAGTTCATTGCAGATTGTGTTTAAGAAAATTAAGTTCTGATATCACTTTTGCTGCAGTAGTTCTGTGTTCTTCAGATACAATCCTTATTAGTATTTGATGGTTTCTGTCATTCAGTTTTGATTTCTGGACAGCATTCTTTGCCAATGGAGTCTTGCCATGTTTGGTGAATTATAAGTGTATTTTTAAAGAGTGGAAAAATGAATGGAAAAATTTCACAACTTGAATTGACCCAGGGACCAGAAGCTTCAGCCCACTGTTTCTAGCACTGAGCTACTGTGGACAGACAAGGCTGTTTCTAAGTGCCTTATGTAGTCATAATGGAAGCTAAAATGACAGAGAACTGACGAGAACTCATTATAAAATAATACGGACTGACTGGAGCAAATGCGCCTTTTTTTTTTTATAAGGGATAAACAAAACTCAGAAATAGACATAATTCAAACAAGAAAATAATACCACTGTTCTGGAGACAATGCATGTGACCATATGAATTTTTCCCTGACTGAATCCTGTCATTAATCCTCGCTTCAGCAGAGGACAGCAGCAAGGAATCTTCCACGATGCAAGGATAATAAAAGTTATGGAGAGCTTGTTACATTTGACAGGATGGGTCACTTGCAACTCAACGTCACTAGGCACAATTTAAAAGGAGAGGATCACTAGCCAAACGGCATTGAGGGATTAAACTTAGCTTGAACTGGTGAAGAAAAAGGCATTCAAATTGGATTGGTAGCTACCACAAATGGCATATTCCTATCTGCAAACTTGTATAATGAGGAATTTTGGATCTTCGCATTTCAATATTCTTTTCTTCTCTTCCTCCCCTTCATTTAGCTTACTGTTTTCACTTTTGCTTTCCATGTAAAAAAATACTTTAAATGAAGAGGAGAATGAGAAGAAAAGAATATTGAAATGCGAGGATCCAAGATTACTCGTTTTGCAGAGGAATGGGAGAATCCACAGGAATTCATTTCCACAATCATCGGACAACACACTGCTATTGGTTAAGTTGACTAATGATGAGGTTTCAAATGCCAAGCAGCATCTTTCCATAAGCAGGAAATGCTACGGAGCTAGTTTAAAGATACCCACTTGCCAAGGCACATTTAACTGTGATTGAGACAAACAGTATAGAGATGCCAGAGACTAAATTTGCCGTATCATATGGAATTGAATTCCAATGAAAAATGAACAAGAATGACTCACTTTCAGAACAGTAAATTAGCAAAGGAAATACAATTGAGAGAGAGGGGGTAGAGGGAGAGAGAGTGAGTGAAAATTCCTTTACTTCCCTAAAAAATTTCAGGGAAAAAAAATAATTTTTTTAGGGGTTAATGTCAGACTAAAGGCTAATGCAAGAGAAAAACGGACAAAAAAATTGATATAATGAAGTTGCAGAAGAACAAAGCAACAACAAAAAGGTAGTTAATTATTAAGGAAAAGAAACCAGACGGGCATTTTCAAAGAAACCATAAGTGCCTTTCTCTGATTATTGTATAATGCAGAAGTACAACAGTGCAATCAACCAGTTGAAAGAACCCCAATAAGTTTCCATTTTTACCTCATTAAATATATAGTTCAGCCCTTTTATATACAAATTTACAATGATTCATAATTGGGCCAGGCTTGAGATCCCAACAAACCAGCCTTGTTTTTTAAATTAAAATTTTGAAAAAAAAAAAAAAAAATTTTTTTGATTATGATCTCTGGTTTTCCCTTTGGTGGGGAGGAGGGGAGGGGGGCATTCTATGGTTGTATATCTGTGTTTTCATCATCATGTAGGTGGCATCACTGTTTATTATTAATTCAGTATCTAAATAATCAGTTTTTCCCGTTGTAAGGAAGAAAAACAGTTTTGATGTTACAGACAATGCAGTGAGAGGCAAAAATTTTGGGCTTCCTGAAGGGTAGCCCATATCCCATTTCCCTAGGGAATAAAAGTTATAATGGTAAATAAAATAAAATAAAATATAATGAAATAAAATAAAGTTGGAAGAAAACGCTATTGAACAATTCTTTTAATTATTTGGATATTTATTTCTTCAAAACGTCTCCACACCTCACTATTTAAATATCAATCCAGTTATTCTCCAACATTTTCAGTTCATAAAGAAGTGAAAAGTCATATGATTTGAATTTAATTTTCATTTTTTTAAGAAGTTTATTATTGTAAATCTTTTATAATAGAAGAGTGAGTTTTTATTTCAGATTTCTTATGCAGTGATGATGTTGATTAAGAACGGTAGTTGTAATTTCATAATCTGTTTTGAAAATATTGAGCAGTTTAAAAGCTTAGAATGTAGATAACTCTTTTTTAATACAGAAAAATACAATTAAATTGCTCTTACATGATAATGTTACTAAAATTTAATCTGATAGACTTCTACTTGGCAACACAAATCTATGAAAAGTTTGTTTAATGTTTGAATTTCCCAACCTATATCTGTTATAGGTATAGGGCAACCTTTTGTCCTTCATATATTGTTAATTAATTTATTTATTTATTTATTTCCTTTACCTCCCAAAAATATTCTCCTATCTCCATTTGTTCAAGAAAACCAGCTGTTGTGATGATTGAGGCAGGGAAAAAATGGGAGGGGGTGGAGAGAAGAGAAGAGAAGCCATGCCACGCCATCTGCAGGCAGAAAAATGTCATTGAAAGAATAACCATGCTATTGAGACATGGTGGAAGTATACTTCCACCATGCTATTGAGAGCCCTCCTTTTAAACTTGTGGGAGAGTTTCATTATGCTCTGCTTTTAATTTGCCCCTGTCCATCAATAAAATAGATGTGGTTGTTTGCTGATAGTGTATCCTCTTACAAATCATATGTTTGCCCATAACTAAGCTGATCTTGAGAACACTGTAGTGATTGAAAGTATGACTCATAATAGTGCAACCTGCAGGAAGAACGTGGTTTATCTATTGCGCAGCAGTTAACTGTTGCCACCATTGGGAAGTTGCTATCTGTAGATTAAACTTTGTTCCTTTCACCAGCTCTGTCTGGTTCCTATACATGAAGTGTTTTATTGTTTCAATTGATTAGCTTCTTCACAAGCCTAGTGTTTGTTAGCGTTGGTAAAGATTTGAATGTATTTGTTAAAGTGTAGCAAAATCAACGTAAGGCTTACGTAGAAATGCTTATATTATATACACTTGTTTTCTGTTTTCTCCCAATTTGTTGCTTATCTGAAGATACAAATGTTACAGCAAATTATACCTCAACTTATGATTCTACTACATTTGATCTGAACAGTATGTATATTTGTGTCTTTTCTTTCCTAATTCTAAAGTGAGCATGTTTTTTCTTTTTTGTTGTTTTTTTTTTTTTCCCTGTCAAAGAATTCTGATTTAAGCTACCTGGGATAAAAAGAAAGGGCAATTCACTAGCTTTCCCCTCTTTCTTATCCCTGTAATATTTACCAAGGTCATTTTGACTGAGCTCTTGAATTAACTGACTTTGCTCATCAATGAATTGATTTAATTTTAATTCATCCCCTTTATTAAAAATACAAATGCTCTATTCCTTTTTTATCCGCACATTTAGGCACTCCCTTTTTGTTGAATTCCTTTATTCAACTGTAATAACAGGATTTGAATTAAAACAACATTATTAAGTCTTGATAATAACCAATAAATCTGGCTATTGCTAATACAGCTTTGTCTTTTATGTACCAGTAAATTATTTTTCGTAATTTGTATATTTAACTCTTTAATTTTAAATTGATAATTTGATATTAGTAATTTTAATAATATTGATAAAATTAACAAGAGTTTACATAAAATTTGTTTATTTTCTATTTTGTAGCAAGTCCGTTTTTTGAAGGAAAATTCTGCTGTTTATTCCTTTTTTCAATTAAAGGAGTGAAAATATTGTCTTTCTTGCCAATGTTATTATTATAGCATCAACATTATTACCATTATAAAACAAATTTCAATATAAGCATTTTGGCTTTTTGATACTGCTATAATTGCTTTTTTTTTGTTGTT
>JAHWFO010044110.1:395713-417833 GCA_023313115.1 Rhysida immarginata | reverse complement strand
TAAAAATAAATGATAAATTAAAACATTTTATAAAATAATTTTTTAGTTTATTTCGGTTGTTTTATTCTAGTTGCATGTTCTTATTACATGAATTGCATCAATCAACAATTTTTTCGTTGCTTCTGTTAAATGTTCAACACCTCTGCAGTTAATTTGTGTAAATTTTTGTTAGTTTATTTTATGGGTATTTTATTTGTTAAATTATTTTTAATTGTTAATTTAAGAATTTCTTGAAGCTGTAAATGTAATATTAATACTTTCTGTGGTCATGTCTAGTTAACTATACATTGTGTTCTTATATTTGTTCCACATATTCAGTTAGGCGTGTTTGTAAATTGAGCACTCAGAGGGTGCTCACTCAAATTCGTTCATAAATCCCCCCCCAAGTTCATGGGTTCATAAAATCTCGCTCTTGGGGAGCATTTCCGAGCTTAGTGAGCGTAGTTTATCTTGAATCAGTTCACACTAGACTAGAGAACAAAAAGAATATGGTGGTGCCATCAGAGAACTTGAAAATTAAGTGACAACATAATTGCCTATGTTATAGGTTATCTTTCGTTGTTGTTTTGTTTTTTTTTATACTTAATTGCTGACACTCTGTGAATGCGTTTTCTTTTATGCAATTTCAGGAATATTTATTCATCATTATCTGATAAACAAGAATAAATCAAGGTAATCACTTTGCAAATGTGTAATTTGGTTGTTGGCAACCATGTTACTGAATGATAATTACGTTGGTTCAATGTACGGTAATTCGTTCATAAACTACAAGAGCGCTCCATATGTAGAGCGCTATTTGACCTCACTCAGTTTATGAACATGGCCTTAAGTAGATATTTTTTGGAAGGGAACAAAATGGATATACATGCATTTATCAATTCTTCAGTAAATTAACAGCATAGAAAGAAAACCTCTAAACCTGATTAGAAGTTGATTGAAAAATGTCTTTGGTTTAGAAGTGTTTTTTCCCTTTCTTTATAGATTTTTCCATTCCATGGTTTCTTCTTATATAACTTTGCAACAAAGGAAAAATGAATTTAAAGTTTGTAGTTCAGATGGGTATTGCGCTGTTTACCAACTTATGGGCACAGGAAACTTTGCAATATAAACGGTTAAGATTTTATTGGCAGTGCTATGCTAGAAAATTAATCTCAACTGTAAAGTAAAAGCAATTTTATTTGTACATCATAAATAAATATTTATATTATAAACAAATATAAATATTTATAATAAGTAACAAAATTTTTATATTTCCCTCCCTCCCTTTCCACTTGGAATTTTAAGGAGAAATGATTCAGATATGCTACTTCCAACACAATTGTGGTTAACAAACTTTATTCAATATTATTTGTAGAGCTTCAAGAAATTCTTAAATAAACAATTACAAAAAAAATAACATTGTTGAATATTTAACAAATTCAAAAGTAACACAAAAATTGTTGATCCCTGTAATAAGAACGAATAACTAGAATAAAACAACGAAAACCTGCAAAGATCATAAAATATTTTAATTTATCCTTTATATTTACATAAAGTTTTATGGGAAAATGACACTGCCAATGTGATCATTGCCTATTTAGTAAATTAATCTTAAAAAGTGATGTTTTATAAAAACAGAATAACAGTTCAGGATTTGTGGACTACCAATAAAACTATGATCAAAAAAATATTAAAAACCAGTTTTGAATGCATGGTACTGCATTATCAGAATGATGTTAAAAGCGCATGCTACTTAAAAAGATCATTACTGTATTTGCAAAGTTGGTCGTTACATTGCCAATTTTTTTTTCGAATTTTTTGATTTTGTCTTCAGATTCGAATAGAAAGTCTAAAAGCAAGTAAAAGTTATTATAGGCACACGTGTCCTATCTATTTGGGAAAATGGCTAAACTGGCGGTCAAAGTTTGATCAAAATTTTAAGTTTGTGTTATTATATGGGATACGATCCAAAAATTCCCGGATTGGATCTGTATATCTGAAATGAGAAATAGTTTCAATGCACGCCAATGGATGGCAGTAGGTACCTGTTTTGTGACCTAGGGTATGAAATTTCATCATGAATGAAGTTCTCGGCTGTACAGATGCCGTTTTGTTAGAAGTTGTTGACGTGCATTATGATTTTTCATTCTTTGACATTGCATAAAGAATTCGTGCCAGTGGGTTCTACTGTGATGTTCTGAGGAACCTTTGTGAAAATGTCAGAAGAAATTGCCGGAATTGTGGCAAACAAAACATGATAACGCACCCACTTACTGTTCATTGAGCACACAATAGTCTTTGACCAAGAATTCGATGGTCATCCTCCCCTCTGCCCCCACCCACTTTACTCAACCATTGGAATTGTAAATGCCGTGTAGCAAGATCCATTCAACCAACCAGTCATCAGCATTACACATGAATTGCAGCAAATATGAGGACCTACTTTACACCCAAAATATAGTTCATATGATTTATAATCAGTGGGGTTAAATTTCTCCTCTGAGACTTTAATATTGCCTCATGAAGAACTGTGAATTGACAGTGTGACCCAGTATCTACTGCCATCCATCAGTGTGCATTGAAACTATTTCACATTTTGGTTATACAGCTCCAATTCAATTTTGGATTGCAACTCTCATATGTTGGTTAATCAAATGGTATTTCACACTAGTTCATCTAATGCCTATTCAGTGTTGTATCTAGGTAGAAACAGAAGGGCGTGGCACCCTGCTCTTTCTTACCGTGCCCTGCCTTTTTTCGTTGGATTTATAAAATAACCATTGTAATGTGTGCTTATATCTCTGACTTGCCCTACTTTCTGACCAAATATGCCCTAATTATTGTTCACTTCCCTTCCCTGCCATTTTGCTAGATGCAACCCTGAAATAGTATTCCAGTCAATGAAATGATATTTCCGGATCATCTGATGCAAAATAATATAAAAATTAGGGCCTGTTATGTTTTGCTCTAACCAATGGGGTTTTGAACATTAACTACAGGGGTTTTAGTCAGATCCTAAAGTAACTGTTTACGCATTAATGATTAATGTGTTGTATTTTTTTGAACAAAAAAGGCAAATCAAGCAGATAACAAGATGTAAAATTATTATAAATATAATGCAATAATTGATTTTCAGACACAATAAACAGCGCTTCAAAGTTTTTAATGATTTTAACCTCTATTTTGATCTTTTTAATCCATCATATCATAGTGTTAAGTTTTGTTATTGTATGTTAATGACTGCAGCATCAGTTAATCAATCGCCCATCAATTTCTTTTAACTTTTCATTAAACCTGTTTGGACTTCTCCTTTAGGAGAACAACTCAGGATTTTTCCTAAAGTTGTTATAATATTTATTTCAAAAGATTTATTTGCTTCTGCTAATGAAACCAAACTAGAGAAACAAAATAAACATGCTTTATTTTAACATTTTTAATGGTCATACCAAAAGAAAAAAAAATGCATGTTAAAAACAATTTGAGATTTTCTTTAAAATTTCTACCAGGGAAGAGGGAGAACGGGAAGCGAAGTTCGTAACTGATTCAATGCTATTTAAGTGTTAATAAAAACAGCGCCACTGATCTGCAACATCTGGGACATGAGTTAATCGGCTGTTACCTCAACCCCCTCCATAACGTGTCTGGTGGCTGTTCCAGGGAAGAAGGTGGCTGTTCTCCCTCCTCCCTGGCTGTTCTCTCCATTCTATTTTCACTTTCCTCTTTGAATTAACTTCTTTAAATCCCTGCTTTCCGATTGGAATTTCTGCATGTTTTCGTTCCACAATACCTTGCTAAATGCCAATGCCATCAATAAATATTATAAAAACAGCACAAATTCACTTGCACTCACGATGGAGATGTATTATATCTCCATCGTGCTTGTACAGTTGCAGGCAGGCAGTTAATCGCTTCCATATCGAAAGTAAAAATGCTCTTCATATCTGGGTTAGAGGTTAAAGCAGAGATTTTCTTTAACGATCTCTGGGTGTAAGGTTAAAGGACTAAGGGTTTAAGTCCCGAACATTAGAATCGCTAGGTGTATCTTTATTTCAACAAAAGAGCATCACTTCGCTTCCCGTTCTCCCTCTTCCCTGTTTCTACTTCTTTGTAAACCATAAAATGTCTGGCTAATCACCAAAAGCTAAACCTACAAGTTAATAGAACTGTTAATTCTTATTTTATTCATATGTTTGCATTGCATATAAAAATTATACACATCCTAACTGACAGGAAGAAAGTGGGAGAAATCTCAATTAAATTCTTACAAAGTGTTAAATTAAGTGAAGATGTCCTGATGAACTTCATTGGGGTCAGCATTGCGATGAGTTTAAATGAGTGAACTTAAAAGATTCTGGATTCGATAAGTTAGACTGTATTGGTTATTTGCCACTTTTTTAAATGATCTGCTATTCTTTTACAGACTTCAGAAGTTTCAACAATTTGAATGATTTTAGTTTTTAAAGGTCTTTCAAGAGAAGTGAATATTGTAAATTTGGTGGTATAACGTAACAGATGTTAATTTAGCTCTTTCACAATGAATCTTGTAGAAGAGCGCTATTAATGTCTGTTACTTTGATAAGTGTCCACAGTTTAAGAATGGCGTAATGTATCAAAAAAAAAAAAGTTTAGATAAAAGCAAAAAATACCAAAACTAATAACAGAATCTTTTTGTTTCTTGTTAATTTTTTTATTTTTTTTTTTTATTTATTTTTTTTTATTTTATTTTTATTCTAATATGAATTGAAAAAATTTAAAGAAATTTTTTTTTTATTTTGCATATTTTGAATGAAATGTCTTCAAGAGATGAAAAATAAAATGATAAATCTCTTCTGTTCGATTTATTTTGCTAAATATTCTGGAAATCTTGCCCATTTAATCTGAAGTTTAATCTCACTGATTTTGATGATTAAACACATACATGCCAACTTCCATTGTGGTATGATTGCCTTCTTAAAAATTACACAGCATACAACAGACCAAGAGGGTTTCAAGGCACTAGCAAAGCTGGTATTAATTTTAAAGATGGCAGTAGAGAAGGGTGGGATTTCTGAAAAATTGGCATGCACAAATTCTGTTTGGGGGCTAGGGTGGCAAAAAACTGGGTTGGTAATGCTCATCATGCTAAAATTGGTGGGATTTGATTCAGGAATGCTTAATATATTGTAAGTCAAAATTCGGCCTCATTCCATTGCTGTCATATGTTATAAAGCTTATAGATAAAGTTAAAGATGAATGATTATACTCACTATGTATGGTACTGCTATTTCTATATTAATTATTTTATCTTGTTTTAAGGTATGTAATTTTTGTTCAAAATGTTGTGCTTAGGTTTTACGGAATCGATAAGATAGTCAAGAGGAGGGAGGCAATTGGTTTCAGGGCCCAGGATTGTAAAGGAATGCCCAGTTCTTATAATTGGCCTTCATTTCAATAGTTGTAGAGCTGTCAAGAGATGTATTATATACACAAAGAGGGCTAGCCCGAGGGTGGTGCTAATTGTGCTACTTCATAAGGGCCCATGATTTTTCAAGATAATACAAGTATTTTTGAAAATAGTATCTTCACAAGCATTTTGTACCAGACCCCACTTTTTCTAGGACCAGGCATGCATACATGCATTCATATACCTTTTTACAGCCAGAAAAGGATTTGTGGTCTGGATTTTCTTTCCCATGTGCTTGGCTCAATTTACTAAAGCCAAACCTTATATTGAAATCCTTTCATTTTTGTCTACAGGTACAATTTACTCTTTTAATTTTAAATACATGTACTGTAAATACCAGGTTAGCCAAAATTATATTAACGATGGACCATGGCTTCAACACTACCCTGATTTGATGCTCTGTGGTTTTTGTTTATGGGATATGGTGAAGGAGTGTATGTTTATGATGGTATGTTATGTTTAAACAGAAAAGTTTATATCATCATTGACCTCAAGGACAAAATACGGACTGTGGTATCATCTGTTCCCTGTGAAATGTGCATTTGGGCTTAAAATGGTGCTGTTGCTCGCTGGTTTTGGTGTGTTAAACACAATTGTGAATGGGTTGAGACAGTTCTGTAAATAATCTTGCACATATGATGTATATTTTGGGAATAAATGATTTTTACAATTTAAATGTTAACATAATTTTGACCAACCCTATATTACAATATAAAGATACTTTAAGGGTTCACTTTTTTAAGGTTCACTTGTAAGTAATTTGTTAAAGCATTTATGCAACTCGCTTGAATTCCTGTTTTAAGAAAAGAACGCTAATTGTAAACATAAATTTATTATGATGGGATACCTAAATAAGATAAAGGCTTATTTTTAAAAGCAAGTCCACTATTTATTGGCCTGCCCTCCTCTCATGTTGTTTTTTTTTTAATGTAGGATATTTTCTATTGAATATCGGGCTGTCATTCCTATTACAGTATTCTCCTAAAATAGTTTTTTATTTTTTAAGTGTTATTTTGTATAATTGTTTTGAGCTTTATGTTGATGACATAAGTTTATTTGTACTTAATGCTGCTTGACAGTGAAATTATCTTAGTTAGGAGTTAGTGGAATACAGTTCAGCATTAGGCATGAATGATCTGATGACAAGGTAGTGTTTGTTCAGTGTTGATAAAATTAATGAAAATGTCGGTGAAGAACTGTCTGCAGTTTCTAAAATAATAGCTTCTATAGATATCACTAAGCTAGTACATCTTAAACTTTTTCATACATGACTCTGTTTTGGAAAATGAAATCATTAACACATATCCCTCAAGTTAGATACCTTAGTTTAAGAAGCTTGAACTACTTCAGCCTATTATATAATTTTTTTCCATGTTAACCACTTCTTGTAGAAAATGCTGTAGATTGCAAATAAATGTACTAATAATGTTTATAGTTTATTTTTTTAAAATTGAACACTGTCCAAAATGGATGAAAATAAATTAGGTAAATTCTTCATTGATTCATCCTGCATATTATGGGACCCGAACACCACATTTACCAACCAAGGATTAAAACTAGAATCACTTTATCCAGGATTATATTTCATATTCACCAACCACTGATTAACTGATTCTGGGACTAATTCACAATTCTTTGTAAGATTCAGTCTAAATTGTTATGACTTGGTGTGCAAGGCAGTTTTTTTTTCGCTTTTGAATTTCAAATGCCTATGTAACTGCTCATCAAGAGATAAAACAAATTTTATGCAGTCTATAGTGACAATAAATATCTTAACAAGCTATGTCATCCTTTCTAACTGAAAATGTTTTTCGAAGTCACTTCTTATTAAACAAATCAGATTCTTGAAGAATACTATAAATCGTCATAGGTGTCTGTAAAGTCTTTCATCTTGTTTCGACTGCACACGTGTTAATTCTCAATTTGAGAGGTAATCCTTGGACAACTTCGAATCAAATGGTTAATCAAATGTGATACTTAATCTGAGAATTTTGTCATGGTGAATACGAAAAGTAACACTGATTGCTGATTTGAGTGTTAATCCGTGGTGATTAATATCGCTGCAAGGGGGCCAATATTGATCTTCCCTGTTGAAAATCCTTGAGTGCATATCTTCACCAAATATCTCCCTTAAACTGAATGATATGTTTAATTTTTTTGTCATGAAGTCCTGTGACCTGTCTTATTTCGATGCTACTGGGACACTTTCACTGTCAAAAAGTATGATTTACTCTGGCAATAAGAGTTAATTACCTTTCATTCTGTTGACTATGTGACCAAATTTCAATTTTTTTTTTATTTTTTTTTAATGTATATGAGTTGTTATTTGAAAAATTTTCTTATTAAAAACAAACAAACTAATTATTGATGTATTTTCCCCCCTTCAGTTTCATCCACTCCTGCAGTCAGCAGTAGTGGGGAATTTTCCTCGTATAATAATTCTTCTGACGATTATAGCAGCGAATATGAAGATGCAGATTCAGGAAAAGTGGCTGGCATTGTCATTGGAATTATTGGTGCCCTTGCACTAGCCGGAGCTGTGGTAATGAATGAATTGGATTTCTCTAATGCTTCTTCTTTTATATTTGTATTCTCGCTTACATCTATTGCTGCTATTTCAGTTATCTCTTTAGAATCTACAATCATCTCCTCTTTTGCTTTGTTCATTTTCTGAACACTGCAGAAGTGTTTTATTGAAAATTTGCAGGGAAATAATTATTTAATATTTATAAATTTAACCATAAAACTTTCACTTATTGTTAGGCTTCGTGTCTGCTGCAATTAATGATTCTTACACCTCTTCTTGTCTGTTATTACAGATGACTTCATTTGCCTATAAAATTATTGAGCTCAATTTGTTTTGTTGGTGTGTGAGGTTTTTGTTATTTTTATGAATTTATAGAGTTCAATTTGAAAAGTTTTCTAAATACTAAATGAATATTCATTAATATCCTCATGTTTTGAGTGCAGATGAGCATGAATTTAAGAACTAAGCTTTAAAGCTGAGATTCCCAATTTGTGCTAATGAGCTGCATAATGAGGAGTGTGTTTTGTTTCAAATATTTTTTTACTTAATCTTGTAAAATACTATAAAGAGAATATGAATAAATATTAATAATAGTTTTTTCTTGACCTTGATTATGAATTGAAGTTGCAGTTTCGTTTTATTGATCACTTATTGATCATAAAACTAATCTCATAAATTTACCGTAAATTTCAAAGCCGTTAGTATAATTGGTTCTCCCTTTAGAAATGATTCAGAAATGCTACTTCAGAGCATTAACCATTATTATAGAATGTGTTGCTAAAGGGTTTTCTTTATTTTATGTAAGTTTCCTTTAAAAATATTGTTATTCATAATTTTTCTTATCATTCTTTTTGAAAATCTTTTGCTTCAGGTTGCTTTCTGTGTGTATAAACAATATGTACGCAGGAACGTCAAGAGCATGAATTTTGATAATCCTGTGTATAGGAAAACCACAGAAGATCAGTTCAGTTTAGAAAAGAATCAGTATCAACCAACTAGGTCTTATCCGGCGGTAAGTGAAGAAGTACGTATTGACGGGGTTTGTGTTTTTCTTTTTCTTATATTTAATGTTATTATTAGTCTTGATCAAAAGAGAATACATACAGTAAACTCCCGTTACAACATACTCCAAGGAATTGGAATTTTATTTTGTATGTTAATCCGAGGTGTATGTTATTCTAAAACTGGGGGGGGGCGGCGCTAGCTTTTGAACGATGCATATACGTACACTTTTTAGTATGTATACAGAAAAACATAAGAATACATGAAGTATAGCATTCTATTTTATTCATTACAAATACAGAATACATGTAGTATTAAAGTTGATTAAGTTTTTAAAAAAATCTATAATGACTGTCTGCTTTCTTTCCATAACTTTCCTCACCAAAAAGTCCTCCATATCGGACACAGTACAGTGAAATAAGTCTGGTGCTTCGATATGCTGTGCAAAATACTTTCTTAGACTTTTTATAGCCTCCATTGCTACAAAAGCTGAGACAGGTGTTACCTCTGGTTCTAAACGGCCATAATCTTCGAAGGTTACCTCTGATGGCACATTGAAACGCGACAACTTCTTGCCACAAATCTTCATGAGATTGGCTCTCATTTTGTACACCTCGGGTCTCTTCTTCTTCGCTTATTGCTGCAATGGAGAATCCGGCTTTCTGCCAGCAGTTTGTAATCACTGTTGGTTGGACACAATTCCAGGCATTTGCAAGCATTTGAATTGCATCTTGATATTCATAACTTCTGCAATATGCAGTCGTTCATTAAGTAAAAGTCTTTGCAATAAACGTTGCCAGAAATGGTTTTTCACCATTTATGATGCCTTGGTCCAATGGTTGTAGTGTAGATGTGCAATTCAGTGGAAGGAACTCTAACCAAAGTTATCTAAACGTACATTTTCAAAATGTTCTGAAGAATTGTCTATCAACAGAATTATTTTCTTTTTTCCCTGCCCATATCTGAATTTAATTTTACTAGCCATTCTTCGAAAATTTCTTTGGTCATCCATGCCTTGGAGTTGTTTTTTGTATACACAGGGTAAGGTAACAACGCCTTTGAAACAATGGGGTTTGCAGGATTTTCCCATAACAAGTGGTTGATGCATTGCCATTTGCAACTTTCACATGGGCTGTTTAAGGTATTGACCTGTCAGAGCAGGCCATTCGAATGATGTACGTTATAACAAAGGGATAATTTAACCAAGGGAACATAAAATTAGTTCGTTAATGTGAGGCATGTTAAACTGAAAATTTTTAGCGCTAAAACACCTAGATTTCAGCCGAGGATTTTAAATTTGTACATTATTTTGAAATGTACGTTAAATTGAGGTTCGTTGTAATGGGATTTTACTGTAGTAGATAACCTCCCTGCCTTCCCATATAAAGACATTCAATGCAATTACTTTCTTTTGGACAAAAACTTTTGAGATATGCCATTATATGGGAGAGAGCAAAGATGATTAATAAAAACAAATGGTGCTTTTAATGATAAAAATTTTTGCTATATTAAAAGCTGTTATTTATAGACAACTAGCTGATATGCCAGGCGCTGATCAGTGTGTTTGTTTGATGAAATTTTGCAATATCCGAATTTGAATATAGTAGGAAGACATGAAATATCCTTAGAATTAATACAATAAATATTTACTTTGGAAAAACGAAAGAATTCTTTAAAATGCTCATACTGGAATTTTGCATACAATTGGTCAGGAAAATTCAACATTGCATCCTTAAATTTTTAGAATATAAAAGAAAGGCTACGAGTAGTGAATTATTTCTGTCTTTAGTAAAATATACTTTATAGATGGATTGAGAAGGTTAAGGGACTCTATTTACAGTCTCTTCAACATGTAACCATTTCAATAGAGTTGTATTCAGTCACAGAGTCTGGAATCATGTCCTGAATGTGGCTGTTCATATTGACAGTAACCGTTTTAGCAGCAAGGATTGTCCTCTTAAACAATTAGTTGTGATCTTCATAATTTTCTTATATGTTTAGATAAACATAACCTCTCTAAAGGAAGTTACTACATTAGAAACACCATTTGAAATATAAATTTTCTTCAGTTATTGGCTCATTAGGGAAAGTGCCTTAACCTTTTCAACATCAGTTTGAGCAGTTGCACACACAGCAAGTTGCTATTCTCTTTATTTGTTTTAGAATAATTTCGTATATCTCTCCAACGATTTAAATAAAAAGAATGATTAGTGATTTTTAGTTATTTATTAATTAATTAATACTTTTTATAATCATCCCCCTTCATGTGAGATAGCTCAAAATGTGGCTAATTGTATATAGATGTGCCTTTTGATAGTTTTGGAATTATAAAAAATGTTAAAACTTAAAAATATCCATTTTCAGTGTATTATTCTAGTATGCCACTCACTTAAGATTGTTTGGCATCATAAAGCCTCATCAGGAGGCAGCAGCACTCGCCAATCTCATTTCTCTCTTTTGATAGGGTTTTTTTTTCCTAGTACGATAATTGCAAGAGATATATGCAAATAAGGAAGTATTGTCATTATGTCCTCAGTAATTTGAAACATTATGCCAAGCAAATTAAATTTAATATTTCAGATAAATTTTATCAGACCTGAAAATTTCAGTGCCATTTTGAAAGATACACTTTCGGTATATGCCTAATTAGGCACTGAAAGTTTTTCGAAGAACTTAAAGCGTTTTGGAGACTTGAATATATCATTGACATGCAGTTGTGAGAGAGAACAAAATATACAAGGACATTAATGTGGCAGAGCACCATCCTGTTGAAAGATGAAGTTTGCATTGTCAGTTTGCAACTATGGCACGAGCCAATTTTAAGCATGTCCAGATATGTGTGTCTCATACAGTTTCTTCTGCGAAGCAAATAGGCCATAAATTTTGAATTTTCAGATGGTAGGCAATTCAAAGAAAAGTTAAAGTTATGCTTCCCTTATATCCAAACTTCATCACCAAAATGCTAATAGAATGCCTACAAGCTCGCAAAAACCACTGCATTTCTTAACACTCTGTACATAAGCAGGTAATTTGTGATTCATTTTCTCCTTCCTATCCATTTCTGCACAAATTTACCATTATAAATCCAAAATCTTACAGAAGAATTGTCTCCTGGATAATTTTTGCTCCTGATTTTTAGATATAGTGTGTTGGAAAACTGAAAAGAACATCCTCAGCTTTTGATATTTCAATATAGTATATTTAACATTGAGTAGTGAATTCAGACCATATTAATTGAGTTTTTCCTTTTCTTTTTTTTTTTCTTTTTTCCAGACATTAGAACCATTGACAAATCCTGGCACAAATGAATTTGTGTAGAAACCATTTGATGCTTAGGCATTCCATTGTTACATGGAAAACATTTCATTGTCTGAAAAATGCAATGATTGCCATTCCTGGATTCACATCGGGAGAAGTGATAGTGTTTGAGACTAACGTTGGCCTCTGTGCATTGTGAAACTCTTAACTTAACAATGTGGATGAAGCTTTATGGCATCTCATTTCCATTGGAAGTCGTTCTGAGATTTTTTCCTTTTTTGTTTGGTTCTTTTTATTGTTGTTTTATAAATGTTTTAATCAGTGTTCTGCGTTATCTTCCCAAGAACTGATTCCTTTCCATATGAAGAGAGCAGGACTCTGAAATTAAGTTCCTCAATCATATTAAGAAAAAAAGAAGAAAAGAACAAGTCATCATAATGTTTTTCTTTCTGTTGATCATCATCTAGTTTATATGAATGCCATTGTTTATAAAAAGTTCATCTAGGTTCTCAAAAGTTACTGCACAGATTTCAACTCTGGTGATGGTTGATTACGTATATAAAAGAGGAAAAAAAAAAATAAAAGAAGGCAGCTGTATAGTATGTCTCGACATCTGACGTCCAATCATTCATTAGTTTTTCATTGGTATTAAAATTGTAAGAATAATTGGTGGTTAATACAATTGTAGGAACTTATATTTTCATATAGGTTAAAAAAATACTTAAGAACAATCACATAAATTTAAGTTCCTCCTCCCTCAAAAAAAGAAGAAACTATAAAGGAAAAGAAAGAAAAAAATAATCCTAATTAATCAATTGTTCTGATAGTAAATTTTTTATTCCTTGTAATGGATTTAAAACATACTTAGGGAAAGAAAAAAAAAAAAAAAAACAATTCCAAAAATTTCATTCTTATTTAAAAATTGTAGTTGCTCATTTTTAAGATATGTTTCAGAATGTTATTATGTAAATAATAGACTAATGTCTCATATTCCATTTAGACCTGTAGATTGGTCTGTTGTACAATGTTATCCTAAGTCATATCTTCATGTTAGATTAGTGAAGAACGTTGGCCCATTCCTTCCTCCATCCTGTTTCTTGTCCCTCTCCTATTTTGTAAATATCAGAAACTTTAGAGAATTAATTGAAGGTTTTTATATTTGTTGGTTGGTTATAGCTAATCATGACATGTTCTAATGCAAAGTTTTTGGATTTGTACATCATTACTGAGCATCAAGTTTATTCTCATCCATTTTAAATGAAGTACTCCCTTCCCCTTTTTAATTTCTTGTTTTAAAAGGAAAAAAAAGAAAAAAACAGCAACATTAAAATAAATTCCAACAATTCTTCACAATCATTCGCTTTAATCATTTGCATTTTAGATGAGATTTTACTAATGTTGAGTTGAGAAGAGAATGAAAAAAAATTCCAAGCAATTTTAAAGATACTGAATCCATCCTTTTGCTGAAACCTAACACTAACACAATTTTTTTGTGACCGTGCTATCCTTTGCTCTTTTTCCTGCCATTTGCCACCATAAAGCACTTGTCAAAAATTGAACTGTTTCAAACTCGTTTCTACTGTCTTTTTACAACTCTTCAGTGGTTTGACTGGTTAAAAAATAACTTAAATGGAAGTAGAATTCTTTGTTGATTCCTATGTATACCATCTAAATGAATTTTATTAGTATTGCTTGTTAAGTATTTGTTTTTATCACTCTTTTTCTATAAACCTTTATTGTTAAAAAAAAAAACAACAAAAAAAAAACAAACGTTTTTCTGAATATAAAGACTAATCATGTTGGCATTTTTTTCTCATGGCTTCATTATTTGTAAAGATATATAAATTTATTTCTTTCTTTGCTTTTATTTTTTTTTTCCTTTATATTTCAAAAGGTTTTGTCTTTTATTTAAGGTTTGGTGTAAATAAAATTCTGTTTTGTAGAAAAACAAATGTTTAGCAGTGAGCTTGTATATAATAATCAATGAATCAAGTTTATTTGTAAAGATTGAATAAACAAATTAAATATAAACATTTTAATTTTAAGATTGATTTAAAATGGGATTTGCATAAAATTTGAATAGGGTTAGAACATTATATAGCAACATTCATGAGTTTAAAAGAACATATGAACATGCAGTAATCAGCTATGTGTGTGTGTGTGGTTGATCACATAGTTTAATAAAATTTACCAGTAAAATTGATCGTCAATTTGCACCCTTTCACAATTCTACAGGGTTATTAATATAGAACTGGCACAACCAAATGAGCTGTAACATTAAAAAAAAAATAGCTTATACAGTAAATAGCAATGCAAATTGCATTTCCTTAGATTCTGTTATGTTGATCGGAATCGGAGCAAATGTTGAAAGTATGTACAGTTTTCATCAAGATACGCTGCTACTTGCTATTGCATATTCCCAGTGACTCACCACAGTGTTTGTCCAGTCATATTTCTGATCTCAGCCAAAATGTCACGTATAGGATTTGTTTACATACATTTTGTCCTTCAGTAATCCCCACTGCTTAGGTTGGGTAATCTTGGTGGACAACCCATTACAGAGATGATGTGTTTGGGGAAGAAGGTTTCAATCAGTTCCATGGAAACATTGGACGTATGACAGGTTGCTGAATCCTGTTGAAAACTACCTTCTATCAATTCTAATCATCCAACTACTGCATGAATTCATCAAAAATTTAGCCATGTACGGTGCTGTCCACTATGTGTCGAAGATCAGTCCAATGATTAAAAAACCCGACATGGTTGACCACACAGTTATACACGTTCGAGTCTGCAAGCTCCACAGATTTATATGTCATAAGTTTGATTGGTTATGAACATCCATCTGCAGAATTATTAGCAAATCATTTGGCTGATTCATTCTACATTACCATTATCTTTTATTCGTTTCTGGGACAAATGCAAACATCCATGGCAGGATTTGAACCCATGACTGATACATTTGAGAAATAAAAGCCTACACTCCAGTGCTCTTGGCCACTGGGTCAGCTATACAGGGTGTATCTGAATGGTCTGTACAAACTTACATCACGAGTTCTTGTAGCCAGAGAAACAATATATGTCCCATGAACATGGGCCACACATGCTTCCTTTTGGAGATACAACCGTGCAGACTAAATGGAGCAGCTTATTGTAACTTCTTGGAAAACCAACTTCCAGAGCTTTTAGATGATGTGCTGTTGCCTGTACGACAACGTATGTGGTTCATACATGACGGTGCACCACCACATTTCAGCCGACCCAGTAGAGACTTCTTAGATGCCACCTACCCTCGTCCATGGAGGACCAATACCGTGGCCAGCACGTTTGCCGGATATGAATCCCTTTGTGGGGCCACTTGAAAACCCTTGTTTATTCCACCTCCGTGCCAGATGTTGATACTCTTCGCCAGCAGATCGTGGACAATTGCAATGTCATCCGTAACACACCCAGTATTTTCCTACAGGTTTGCCAGTCAATGCAACGACGTGTGCAGGCCTGCGTGGAATCTAATGGAAGTCATTTCGAGCATGTACTTTAGCACGTCTGGACTGTTCTGTTACTGTACACGCCGGAGATAAACCTAGTTTGTAATGGTGAATGGATTTGATGTGACAATTGCGCCAGCTATTGTAGGACAACGTCGCACGGTTTTATCTCCAGAAGGAAGAGTTTGTGACCCTATGTCATGGGACATATATTGCTTCTCTGGCTACAAGGAACTCATGCTGTAAGTTTGTACAGACCGCTCAGATACACCCTGTATAAGGATCTAAAAGTACTGCTAGAAAATTGCACTTCTTTATAGATGTCAAAAACTTAATGGTAATCGTTTATCATGTCATCTGTGCCAATAACATGGTTCGTACTCAATTTTACAAATTGGAAATAAGGAGTTCTTAACGACTTTTGAGACATTTTTAAAGACCTTTTTAATTATATATGAATTAAAATTAAATAATTTTTAATTTTACATTTTTTTCCGCATTTATTCATAAAACTTTATCGGGTTTTTTTAAATGCCGTTGCTTATCACAGATGTTTGAATTTAATTCTTACAGCTAGTCTTTTTTATTCAATTTTGCTAATAACATCTCTCCCATCTTTGCTTTTAATAAAATGGTCGACACTTATCAAAGCTTTCGCTTCTCCTACAAATTGAGCAACAGAGTTGTTAAAGTTAAACAGATCACATGCCGTTTTTTTTCTTTTATCTGTGAATAAATAATGTTTTCACTCTTCCACTTATCCGTTATCTGTTATCTAAACCTTTTCTTGTTTTTTTTCTAAATGTTCCGTATACTCCTGATGACCTGATGATGCTGTGCTCTAACCTCTTCAGTCATTTCAAGATTTTCAAAACTACCACTATATCTTAAGAGGCCACATTAAGTCAGGAAACTTTTCAAGTGGCCTAAAAGAACCAACAAGTGGCAATTGTACAAAATTGCACTAGCTGATTATAATAAAGCTATTAGAACAGTTAAGCGTAACTCGTTGAGGAAGTTATGTGAAGCAGGTCAAAAAACTGCTCAAGGAGCTAGAATCAATAAAATCTTGAGAGAGACAACCAATAATTATTGGTACTCTCCAAAGGACAAATGGTGAACACACTAAAAATATCGAGGTCCTAGAGACCTTACTTGCAAATCATTTCGCCAGAGCAACAATTACTGTCCAGTCGCACTCGAATTTCATCGGTCCTGTGGTCAGGGCAACGTGGGTAAACTGGAGGCTGCCAGAAATTATCACACCACAACCAATTTTATGGGCAATTCACTCCATTGAACCATACTGCCTGGACCGGACGAGATCATGCCCGTATTGTTGTAGAGTGGTTGGTTGATTGAAATTTTAGGGCGTCGGCTGCTATGTGCTGTAGAGTGCATCGGACACGATTTCATCCAAGGTCAGTAGAAAGAAAGGTCTCGCAAAAGTGAATATTTAATTCTTTGGTTTGTCTGAATGATTGTTGCAGCCATGCACGGCACAAACAGACAATGTTAGCTTTATTGTCCCGATCTTGGTTGGTATCCTTAATGTCACTGCGTAGTAAAGGACGCATTTTGGGAAGAAGTTTGCAAGACCTTATCCTTTTAGTGACCTTGATTTCATCTATCCTGTGCAAAATCTTTAGGGCCAGTTTAGCCATGGGATACATTTCTACACGTCGGATGAAAGTCATCTTTTTACCAAAACTTAGAGTTCCTACGACCAGGCAAGGAATTTTCGTCCAATCAGTCTATCCTCTTCCCTACTCGAATGCATGGTTGGTTGGTTGAAGTTTTAGAAAGATGTAGATGAAATGAGAGATAAAAATCACGAGGATGGGTAAAATAAAATCATCGAATCAATGACATATGTTTTAATTAATCAAATGCATGGAAAAGATTAGTAATAAGCAGGTTAGAGCAACAATGGCCAGGGCTGGACCCATACATGCTAACCAATTTGCATGTCAACCAAGTAAATCAACAGAGGTAGCTCTACATCACCTTCTGGTAAGGCTACAGAAGACTCTGGCTCACAAAGAAATAGCCCTTGCAGCCTTTCTGGCATTGATGGAGCATTTGATAATACTTCTAAATTTTCATTAACGCTTTAAGCTCTAGAGCAGCAGTTTCCAAACTTTTTCGACTCACAAACCACTTTCACAAAGATCTGTGGCTCGACTTGCGTGAACTACTGACTTATAAGTAAACATGCATACAATCGGCCTCGATGGCTCAGTGATTGCGTGGTCGCCTCTGATCCCCGAGGACGACGAGGATTTTTTCCAGGGGGAAAATCCAGAGATCAGGCACTTCCTTCAGAAGGGAATTAAAGCCGTTGGTCCCGTGTAGTCGTTTGCCAGCAGCAAGTTAAAGAACCCTTGCAAGGCAAAATTTGCGGCCCATATAATGCCATCCTGAAATGACCATGGCAGTTGAAAGGACGATAATACCAAACAAACCAAACCAAACAAGCATACAATAAAATAATCCGCTGTTACGGAAAAGGTTTAGCGAACTCTTTGAAAGATTTCGCGAACCCCCAGGGGGTTAGCGAACAGTGCTCTAGAGCAATCGAGCCACTGATATTCAATAGGGTTCATACCCTCATGGATGACAGTTAACACTATTATTTGAGGATGAAACCGAAGGTCATCCATCCAGGGCAATGGAAACTATACTCTCCCTAGCCTTACTAAATATTTATATCTATGAAGCCGCCAGCAAGAGTTCATGTAAGCTGGCAGTTCGTGAGTTATGGATAGGGTTTTCTTGATTGAACTCTCATTATCTCCATTAACCAGAGAATGATTACAGATGAGCTGGAAGCCCAGTCTCTCCCAGATCACTTCTGCGAGATTATAATTGACTCAGCGTGAGAATGGAAGGGGTAAAACCAGCTCATCTCTACTGGAGATTTAGTAATGTATACAACTAGTATGCAGCAGTAGTAATATATATAACTCTCGTGCAAACGTGATTCTTTGCGAAGAATAGAATGTCACTCTTTGCTTCAGTAAAATCTTCCTCTTTCCCTTAATGGCAGCAAAGGATTTATCATTTTTGAAAAAAATCTTCTAATGAAACGAAAATAACTTGTTTTATGTTAATATACATAAAAAATAAGTACTTCTTAATAACCATAAAATAAATAGTCAAATTTAAGGACTGTTAATGCAAAAATAAGTACTTTTTAAAAACTTTTTAAGGGCCCTTAAAAGCAGAAACTGAAATTAAGGAGTTCTTAAGGACTTTTAAGGACCGTACAAACCCTGAATAACATGCCATATGGCCTTGAATTTCATGCAGCGTGACTGTACAAGGACCTGAGATCTTACCTGCATGATCATTTTTTTTTGTTTTTTTTCCCCCTTCTAATTATTGAAAGCCCCCGTGCAAAGACTTTGACCCCAGGTCCCACTTTGTTTTGGGCTGGCCCTGTTATCCAGTGTTGGCAGTTTTACTGTAGGAAATATTTGCCAATAGAAACAACAGTAACACCTACTTTAATCATATAAGAAATTACCAGCAAAGTTGCTTACGTTTTGGGATTGCAGTAATTTGTGAGTGAGAATTTTAAAATTTATATGGTTTTATGAACCCTATTATCATCATTGAAACTGGATATTATTTAGACCATCATTGACCATCAGAGAATCTCGGTTGCTATGGATGAAACCCTATGAAGAGCATTATGCAGAAATAAACATCTTAGAATTCAAGTAGACCTTATCTAATTTTGACTTATTTTTAATCACATTTAGGCTTGGCTAACACTGCAAATAATTTGGAGAAGGGCATCATCATCAAAGTAATTATGATTCACACAAACTTTGATAGAATGTACATCAAATAAATATTGTGCATAATGAGGGGAAATTGGGTGATCCATGTTAAGTCCCATCTCTCATAAGCTGTTAGCAATGATATACAGAGGTTGACTATACATACAGGTCATTTCTGAATAGCCTGTACAAACTTTTAGAATGTGTCCCAGGAAACAAAACAAGCAGAAAATATCATTATGAACATGGGATAAAGAAAAAGCTTGTTTCTAGAGTTTGAACTGTTTGAAGGTGTCCTGCAGTAAAAGAAGACTTATGACAATTCAAAGGACCGGAAGTCATTTTGAGCCTTTG
This sequence comes from Rhysida immarginata, assembly GCA_023313115.1. NCBI lineage: Eukaryota > Metazoa > Arthropoda > Chilopoda > Scolopendromorpha > Scolopendridae > Rhysida > Rhysida immarginata. The sequence goes on along the minus strand of JAHWFO010044110.1, from coordinate 397,994 downwards.
CTATAGCATTTGCCTTTGACAACAAGCGTACTGTCTTGTTATACCTAACTTAACCTAATCACACAGCTTTTAATTCCTATACGCTTTAATGTTAATTTCATCTACTGCAGGACACCTTCAAACAGTTATAACTCTAGAAAGAAGAGTTTTCAACCCCGTGTTCCTGTGATATTTTCTATTGTTTTGGTCCCTGGAACATATCCTAAAAGTTTGTACAGACCATTCAGAAATACTCTGCATGTGGAATCTTCAACTGTTTCATTAGGCTGCTGTCAGCCATATTGTCAGAAGTTTGTCATTTGCCTTTCTATGAAATTTATTATGGTTTCAAAAACAAACAATCCTGCCAATTGTAAAATCTGGTCTTAATGCAAAAGGCAAAGGCCATAATGCCAAAATTCACTGAATTGTGAAATTTAGGGATCTCCTGTAAAGAACGAAGGAAAAGGGAGAAAGTGATGTCGTAATGTTTAAGGAAGACCGTGGGATACTTCTATAGTGTTCTGGCAGATAACTGTTGTATGTGCATCCAAATTGATACTTTATTAAGAAGGAATGCAACCAAAATTGCTCAATTTTTTCTCCAGATTTTGATTTTTTCCCAAACTGAAGCAACCACTCTGCGGAAAAGGTTTTCAGTACAATTGAAGTAGCTCCTAGTGAGGTGGCCTAGATAATGAATGTATCCTTGGAATATAAAACTTGCCTAAACATTGGGAAGCTATAATAAGGTACAACAGAAATTGTGTGAACCAGACGACAGTAAAGAATAACTCATGAATGTTCTGTGAGGGTTTTTTCCTACGGCATACCTCAGCTGTTCAATAACAGATGACAGTGTTGTGCAAGTTGAATAGTGAACAAAATCACAGTTTGCCATGCAACTTCCAGAATTTCATCAATTACAGTCTACAGAATGTCACTGAAAGGCCAAGATATTGTTAACTGTATGCACAATGGGTTCAAAAATGCTGGACATAAATCGGAACAAAAAAAAAAAAAAAAAAAAAGGAATCTGTATGGGAATCTCAGAAGTGTGACGACAGCAACGAGTTAAAAGCACCAGTGCTAAATTGATTCAAATTCCAGGCACTGGATTTTTATGCAGAAGGCTTTCCTTGCTACAGAAAGTGTTTGAAAAATAATGGTATACCGTAATCATGTTAGAAATGAGAATGGCTCCTTCCTCATGCAAGGGTGGATATGATATGCCTTTTTAAGATAAGGTGTATATACCATATATGCTTTGGGCTAATATTGCACAAGGGCCCCAAGAAGCAAGTGAATATGTTAGAAATAAGAAGAGTAAATTCAAAAAATGTAAATTTAATGGAAAACAAATGCATTTTGGTCACCCTGTAACCATGTTTCAATGTACAAATTGAGGAACACAGAGTTTGTTTGGTTTTTTTTTTATATAATAAAGAATAGTCAATCAATGAAATACAAGGGATTGAATAGCCAATCAATAAATAGGATAAAGTAAAATTTGATACACAAACAGAAGGGTTTGACAAAAGTTTGACTCAACATTAAAACTACACAACTGATAAAACAAAGCAAAAGTTTTAAGTTACAAAATTAACAAAGGACAAAAAATAAGAATTAAACAATGGGAGTTTTAATAAGATCAAAAAATCACGATTCTCCCAACGGGCATCTGTCTGCATTCAGTGAAATCTTTTGGTCCATTTTCTTTATTTCCAATGTTTCAATAGGGCCCAATAAGTGCTCATTGTTGATGCATTCCTGTAGTTTTGACTTCAGTTTTGGAAATGCCATGGCAAATTTCCAAACGTTTTGCTATAGCAGATTTCTCCAGTCATCCAAATATGGCGGCGGTGTAATATTCTTTGAACCTAGTTTCAATGTGTTTGTTTTTCCTAGGTAAAACTTCCCACAATTTTTACAATAATGTATACAATTTGTTTATGTATCATATCCACAGTTCGTGGCCTTCTTTTGTTGCATCTGGCAATTAATTATGAAAGCAATGGGTTACTTGGAATTATTCTTAAAAATCGGGAAAATAGGGAACCATAGAGTTATAACCATTTTATCCACAAAAACACAATAAAAGTCTGGATAAGTATTGCGAAGTTGAAGGGAGTACTTGAACATCTTATTTAAAAAATTTGGTTTGTTATTGAAATAATGATATAACTGTAAAAATTAGTTGGATTTAATTTTTGGAAGAAAATAAACCTTATTTTGGAGAACTTCTTACCCAATAATATGCAGAACAATGTGCCGAATCAGATTTAGCAATCAAAAAAAAATC
>JAHWFO010044110.1:378843-390473 GCA_023313115.1 Rhysida immarginata | reverse complement strand
TTTTTATTCTGAATTAGGGGACATTAAAACCAAATAATCAATATTCATTTTCCCCCACCTGTTCCCCTTGAGCCGTTATTTGGACCTAAAGACGGGACACGAATTATGAAACGCCCTGTATAGTGAAATGATTTTGCCAGTCCCTTGAATTTCATTGTACGGAGCTTACACTGTACATAAACAAATATTTCAAGAATTTTAAGTGTCATTTTATTTGTACTAGCAAGCAAATTTGAAATTGTCTTTAGCATTTTGATTTACTCTTGCATTGTACAATAATCAAAAAAACTTCAACAAGGGAAAAAATTTCTGGGTAAGCATCATTCCTTACCTGGCGTTGAAAATTCAGTAAACGCAAAGCTCGCAATTCGATCATAGCCTTTGTTTTTAAATCCTCTGGCATATTTGCAGGCAGATTTGATAATTCTTCAATACGATGAGCAATTCTAGTGGACAGTCTAAAAACAAATAAACACGTTTCAATAAATTGTGATTGTCACCTAACACATCTCTAATTTTTTTACAAGAAATATATTTTGACAATTCTTCCAATCCCAGATATATTTATCCCACTTTTACACTTTTTAAGGAAAATTAAAATTATAATATGAAGCATTAAAAGGACTTTAAAATGTGCCCTGGGTGCTGTTTTGATAGATAATGCTGAATATTTACTGAGCTGGTTATTCGAGTGTTCCATTACCTCTGAAGGTATTGTTGGTTATTAAAATATTTATGTTCAATATGTTTGAGTGATAGGGTGCAAGTCCTCTGGCTCTTAAGACTATCAGGTCAAGGGTTCAAATCTGCAGTAGCATAGGCATTTGTCCTTTCTAATCCATAATAACAGATTAGTACTCATTTGGCTAGTGTGAAGGAGTTTTGGCCAAATGAACCATGCTTTCTATGTATGTGGGAAAATTTGGAGGACATCTCATCCTGCAATGGATAGATAAAATTCGATTGAAGAATGCCCATAGAAAAGAAACAGGAAGGCACAAAACCACATACTTGAAATCTGTAATTAGGGTATTGTATTCTCTATAAATCCTAAAAATTATAGATTTTTAAAACTTGCCTATCACTAGGCCATGATCGGGAAGGTAGACACTGCTTTCTAGATGAAATTCAATTTGAGATTCCATAGAAAAGAAACAGTGAAATTCAAATCTCACATTAGAACAAAAATTAACAATAAACTCCTGATACAATAATGTGTATCATGTCAAAAATTTTCTCAGACAATTTTTATTTAAACATACACTAAGATTGTATTTACTCTATCATCAAGAAATTATTTCTTTTAAAAAAGCATGCAAATCAGTGTTCTAACCAGAAAATTTTTATCAGATGGGTGGAAGGAAGAAATAGCCAGATGGCAATAATTAAAAACAAGCAAAACTTTATACAGGGTGATTAAGTCAATTTCTGACCATTTCACTCGAATGACGTGCATTAGGGATAAACAATTGAAAGAATATGAGCACCATATCGAATTTCTAAATAGTTGGAGTTTGTATTGTTGCAACGGCGCTGCATGAAAATCGTATTGTTGAAAAATGGCACCAGCTTTATCAACAGAGCAGAAATGCAAGGTTGTCGAATGGTATTTCGAGACAAAATCACCTGTAACCGTGCAAAGAAAGTTCCGGAAGGAGTATAAGTGTCGAGACGCACCAGGCAGGCAAGCAATCATGGATTTTGTCAAGCAATTTCGTGCCACTGGATGTGTTAAAGGCAAGAAAAAATGCGGGAGCTAAGCTCGTGTTCGAACGGCCGAAGTTGTCGAAAATGTTCGCACAAGGTTGGTCGATTCCCCTACCAAAAAATCTGTTCGCCGCCTATCCATTGAAGAAGAGCTGTCGTATACCACAACGTGGCGAATTTTGAGAAAGGATTTACACCTGTTCTCGTATAAGATCCATGTTTATCAAGAGTTAACAGACACTGGAAGACAGAAGCGACAACAATTTGCGATGGAGTTTGGAGCAGAAATGGAAGCTAATCAGGACATTGTGGACAACCTGTGGGTGTCAGATGGCTGCCATGTCAGATGAGGCCTTCTTCCATCTATCAGGTGACGTTAATAAACACAACATTCGTTTTTGGGGTTCCCAGCACCCTCATGAGATCCATAAGTCATCTCTTCATCCACGAAAGGTTATGGCTTGGTGCGCGATTTCCAAAAGAGGCATCATTTGGTCCGTTCTTTTTTGAGGGCACCGTAACGTCACAGGCTTAACTTAACATGTTGGAAACCTTCTTCATCCCCGAGCTGCGAAGGAGGCGTATACCGCTTCGACATCAATGGTTTCAACAGGATGGGGCTAGGCCTCACACCACTAATGAAGTGCTAGACTTTCTCAATCAGAAATTCGGAAATCGTGTCATTTCAAACAGGTTTCCAGATCGATTCGGGGGTGGCTTTCTTTGGCCCCCTACGAGTCCTGACCTAAACCCATGTGATTTTTATCTCTGGGGGTTCCTTAAAGACAGTGTGTTCACTACAGCACTAAGAACCCTAGACCAGCTGCAACAAAGCATCGCCGACTGCTGCACCCTTGTGGATGCAGAAATCCTGGATAGAGTTATGAACAACTTCACCATTCGGCTGCGAGCAGTTCAAAACGTTCGTGGTGGCCACATTGAGCATATCGTCAAGACTTTTCCACTGGAATAAAAACTCCAAACTGCCTAAAATATCATACTGAAATGCTAAGTTTGTAAACATTAATGGGTCAATAAATCATAGTACTGAAATGGTCAGAAATTGACTGGATCACCCTGTATGATGAAAATTTCAGTTTTCAAATTAAATTAGGACATAGAGGTTCATCCTTAATTAAAAGGCTGTTTTAATTTTGGAGAGAGATACATCATTTCAAATAACCACACCAACAAAATAGAAAATGAACATTACCTTAATTTTCTTTAAATCAACGGGTTTCTTGATAATTTCGTAGTAATCGGGCAGATCACGTTTAGGTGGAAGTTGCATAAAAGCACCGCTCAAAATACGACTGTCACTAACAAAAAAATAAATAAATAAATAAAAATAAGAATTGATAAATAAGTAAACTTTAACACCTGAAAGTCTATTCAAGAAACAGTTTCATGACCAGTTTACCTGTCTTTATACTTGACTACAATTTCATATAACTTTTTCATTTGTTTCGTTAATTTCGGAGGATTTGGAAGCAGTTTTTCACTTGGAGGGCGTCCACGCTTTTTCTTAGGCTTCGGTTCCACTTCTTCTTCAAACTTGGGCTTCCTTCTTCGACCCTTTTTCTGCCGACCCTTTTCTACAACATCATCTAAGTTTCCATCTTCTATAGCCTAAAAAATAATACAAACAAAAATGTTTTAAAACACGTACAGAATTCCTGTTTCTTCATTTTCCAAATTATCACTATTAATCCAACCTTCAGCCATTCTCTTTCAGTCAAGGAATCAGAATAATCAATTTCTTTGCGTTGACGAGATCCCCGTCCAAATAATTTATCTTCCTCTTCTTCATATGTCAACCGCTCAACCTGTAATTATAACAATAATCGCACAACTTAATTACACTGAAATAAGACTTACATTTTTGTTTTTTTAACAGCCATAACATCTTTTGGTTTATCTTACCTCCATATCATCTTTTATTAGCCAAGATGGAAGCTCCTCTTCTTCCATCAAGCGAGGTCTGCGATTGGGGTCTCGAGCTTCACTGCGTCGTCTTTCCAAATCCATGCGTTGATAAATTTCAAATTCTTCCTCACTACGTGCAATCATCTGATTGATGGTTTCATCATCTGGCACTTCGTTTTCTTCCTAATGATGAGAAAAGTTGGCATACAACAATTTTTCTCCAATATTTTATCAATAATAATAATAATAAAAAAATTTCAAACAAAAAAGTGAATGAATAAGTCTGTTTTTCTAACCTCATCATCCACTTCATCTTGTTGTAAGATTGCTTGAAGGAATTGCCTCCTTTCCGTTCCTGTAGACTTTTGATCAAACATTCCAGCCTGAATGACCTTTTCATCCATGTTCAATTTGTACTTGGCAGCTGCAAGGATACGTTCTTCCACAGAATTCACTGTGAGCAATCTCAATACCCTCACTTCATTTTGCTGACCAATACGATGAGCTCGATCTTGAGCTTGAAGATCCTAAGAATCATATTTAAAAATACTACTCTGAACACTTGAAAAATTCATATGACACCATCAATTCACATAGCTATTAATAAAAAAAAAACTAGTATTGTGTTATTATTATGTTAAAGATTTTATAGAACTTCAGTAAAATGGTCTTTTCTAAATTGCAGAATTATATCTTGATAAAAACTTTAAAAATTAATTAACCTGATGGGGATTCCAATCAGAGTCAAATATAACTACTGTATCAGCAGCTTGTAAATTTAAGCCTAGACCTCCAGCACGAGTGCTCAATAAGAATAAGAAGTATGTGGAATTAGGATCATTAAACATGCTCAATAGCTGGCCTCTATCTTCTGCTTTGGTGGTACCATCCAAACGTAAATAACGAAATCCTTAAAAAAAAGGAAGAGCAAACCCTTTTTAAACACAGTAATATTTTATCTTAATCTGTTAACTAGAACGAAATTTAATACACAAAAACCTCTCCAGTTGAGATAATCCTCCATAATGGTCATTAAAGCTGTCATCTGGCAAAACAACAACACTCGATGCTTCTTGGCTTTCAGTTTAGGCAAAATGCGATCAAGTAATTCAAATTTTCCAGACACCCGATACAAGTCCGGACTGGTAAAAACAAACATTTCATTAAGCACAATCATATAAATAAAAATCTTTGTTACATTTTTAAAAAAAATATTATTATTATTATTATTATTTACCCTTGAACTATGCCACCAGTCATTCCTAGATGTTCACAGAATGCTTCTTCTATGTGTTGAAACATGAATGGATGATTGCAAATTTTTCTTAGCTGCATAATGGTGTTCATGAGTGTCTTGGTTCCACCTTTTCCTTTTTTATCTTTTTCAGACCCATCAGTAAGTAGTACCCCTTTAGTTTGCATGTGACGATAAAGCAGTCGCTGTAATGCACTCATGTCACATTTGACAACATATTCAACCTACGGGCAAATCGTTTATATATTATATGAAAAGTGCCTTTAACTCCAAAACTTTATCAAATAAATGAACTGTGAATTTTACTTTTTCTGGTAATTGAGATTCCACTTCTTTTTTTAATCGACGCAGCAGGAATGGTCGAAGAACTTTATGCAGGCGCCTGATGATTAAAATGGTTTCCTCTTCATTTAACTCTACCTTTAAAAAGCAATGTTTTCTTTTAAGTGGTTTGAAGATAATAGTATTTCTTTCCGTTATTTTGTAAAGATCAAAAAAATAACAATAAATAAATAAAAATTAAATCATCTTACTTTTTCACCAGTTGTTGCAAAAGGGGCATTAAACCACTGTTCAAAAGTGTTACAACACTTAAATATACTCGGCAGCAAAAAGTTCAGTAAAGCCCAAAGTTCGGGTAGCTTATTCTAAAATTTGGAAATATTGAACAGAAATCACTATGTGACACATCTTATTTTTTATATTTCACTAGTTCCATGACTAATTTAAAGAAGACTAAACAGCTTACTTGCAATGGTGTTCCAGTTAGGAGAAGACGGTGTGGAGCAGTGTAATGACTGTTCAGGACTTGAGTCAATTTACAGTGATGATTTTTCATACGATGCCCTTCATCAATAATCATATATTTCCAACGAATCTAGTAAGAAAACATATTTTTCTTGAGATTAATTAAAAGATAAATTAATAATGTTACCTTTGTCATTTGTAGTTTCATTACCTTAGCCAATATAGATTTATCTTTAATAACATATTCGTAAGTTGTAAGAAGAACGTTAAATTTTCCATTACGCAGTTGTGGTGTGATTCCACGTCGCAAATTTGGCGAGCCTTTATAAGCAACTATGCTGACGGCAGGAGCCCACTTTTCAAATTCCAACATCCAGTTGGAAAGTGTTCTGTGTGGTAAGATTACAGAATTAATAAATAAACTGTCAACATATAAGCAGAAAGTTTATCAATAACAAACTTACGATAATGGAACAATAATGAGATATGGGCCATTGACACGTTTCTTTTCCATTAAGTAAGTAATGAGGGCAATGGTTTGAATGGTTTTCCCTAAACCCATTTCATCTGCTAAAATGCCATTTAAGTTGTTATTGTACAGTGATACTAACCACTCCAAACCTTTAACCTGATACAAAAAAGAAACATTTTCTAATTCTACTATCTGACATGGTTGGAAAAAACTTATTTTACCTCATTTTCTGAGACATATTAACTCACTAACCTGATATTCCTTAAGCTGACCGTTAACCATAACTGACGATTGTTCTGTTACTTCTTCTCGAATGGCATGTGCAATGCCATAATAATTCTGAGCATTTGTTTTATATTCGTCATCATCCTGTTGTGCTTTCCTGTTATAAATTGTTGGATAATAAAAATAAATTGCAAAATATAAAAATAGATATAATTATTCCTTTTAAAACTAGTTCCGAAAGAAATCAGGTGGACAAGCGTGATAGTTACGTAATAACATCTCTTGCTCGATCCTCATCAGTTCTGCTGTAAGGCATTTTTGGCTGAGGAATTATTTCTTCCAATTTTGGTTCTAAGTCTTCTTCAGACTTTTGATTAAATAAGAGGTACTTTAAATCAACAATAACACTTTGAATATTGCTAATAATAACAAAAATAATTACCCAGTGATCACCAACCTCCGTTTCACTCTCTTCATCATCTGTTTCTTCTTCACTCTCTTCTCGTGGAGCAACTTCATAACTAAACAATTACAATATTAATCACAGTGTGCTTTAAAGTGTTTCAATTTTTTCATAGGAAAAATATTTTTACCCTGGATGCATTTCTAGCCAAGCATCTAATTGGCTGGCTAAGGGAGCATCCTTTCCTGTCAGCATTTTCCCTGTGGCTGTTTCTATGACATTAATATGTAGATCACTCTGTTGAGAACTTTCATCATTCAACTTAAAGAGAAGGGGTTAGGGTAAAAAAAAAAAATAAAAATAAAAATAAAAAAAATCCATGCAATTAAGAAGAATTACAAGCTTTATTTAATATTCACCCAATAGCAAGCTCATTAACATATAATAATTTAGATAAAGAAATGGTTGAAGCATTATGTTCAAATTCGTGCAATGTTTAAATTTAAAAAATTAAATAATATCTTACCCCTTCTTGCAAGGATTCACCTGTGTCCCCTTCAACACCATCAACAATCTTCTTCTTCTTCTTCAAAGAAATAAAATTAAAGGTTCAAAAGATTCTAATTATTTCTTTTGTCTTATAACAAATACCCACCTCCCTATCTTTTAAATTATACGGCATCCCAAAAAGAATTTTACACCTCCTTTGTGTGTCGAAATTTATTAAGAGTTTATTATGCTAGCGAGTAGAAATTTATTAAGATATACATAATTGGCTGATGGATCATGCATGGTTAGTATGTAGCAAAACACATCAAGTTTAAACTCAAATGGTCATTCCATTTCTATGAGACTACCATTGATGGTACAGCAGACATCTCGTTTGAACTCAATTTATTTCCAAATGAATTGAAGCAAGCAGGGATGTGTACTGGTGATTCAGTTTTTCAGCTTGACGAGATCCATAGGCAAGTGTGAAAGAAACGAGATATTTTTAACGAAACCCCATAAAAAAGAAAGTCCAGTGGAGGATTAGATCTGAGGACCTAGATGGCCAAGTTATCAGCCTTGTTCAATCTGCCTATCAGCGAAATTGATATTGATGTAATGCCAGACTTTCATGAGATAGTGGCAATCTACTGGAAATGAAGGAGTCTTTCATGGTCAGTTTGCTGTAATTGTAGAATGAGAAAATTCTGCAGCATATCTATATACACGGTACCAGTAATGGTGTTCTCCTAGAAAAACAAAGGACCATACACTTAAATTTGTAGAAAAAATTTTTACACAGTTGGAGAGGTGTAAAAAATCTTTTTTTTTTGGGACACCTTGTATTTCCTAAATATCCTAAATTCTTTACCATAAAAAAGAATTTTGTTTTCTGAAAAGAAAATAATGACATTTTCACATCACAAGGACTAGAAGCAAAGAATCAACTCCTCAGTAATGAGCATAAAATCATATTTGCCGTAGGCAAAGCAAATTACCTTCATTTATCAGTTTTGGTTACATAAAGTTCAATGCTATTGCACCAACACAAACAGAAGAAAGGAAATTGAAAACCAAAAATTAAATTTGTATAAAAAAAAACTATTGTAACTTTATATTTAAAATTGGCTCTATTTTAATCAAAGACAATAATTACTGCTCTGCACTATCCTTGGCAAGCTGATCACAGTAATGAAAACATTTGCACTGTATATCAAGAACAAATTTATTAATACACTGAATATCTTTCAGGGAATATACAAGGCGGCCCCAAAAAAACTTACAAACTCTGAGAGCCGAGAAGGGTTTTATTAATGAACAGATTATAATGATATTTTAACATGTTCATATTAGCATAATGCGGAAATTTTTCCGATCATAAAATATACAAATTACCTTAGTACAGTCATCAAAGGAAAATAATCCACACCTGAATTTTACTCAAAGTTTTACAGTTTCAATATTAATTTATTTTTGATAATTTAATATTACATTTAGAGTTAACATTATTAGAATTATTAAATTTAAATAATTATAATTAAAAAAGCTATTAAAACAACACATTAGCATGAAATGTAATATTAAGTATTAAACTCGTGTGGATTATTTCCTTTGGTTCACTGTACTTAGATACGTACGCACTGAACCAATTTTCTTCGAAGAACAGAACGATGGTGTTTTGGTAACAGGGACAATCACAGGTACCCACTACCTATGGATTTTACAGATCATGTCATTCCTTACATCAGGCAACGAGGGATATTGGGAAACTTAACACTTCAACATGATGACACGCAGCTACACACAATCATCCCTGTAAAACATTTCTTGCTTTCTGTTTTTACTGAAGACAGATTGATCGGATGAAATGTTCCAATAGCATGGCTCCTCAATCCCCACTTTATTTAATCCCTGTGATTATTGGTTATGGGGACTCCTAAAAAGCAGGGTTTATCTTACCAGCCCAACAACTCTCTGTAACCTGAAAAACTCCATCAGAAGAGAGAGAACTCAAATATCACAATCAATGTTGCAATCTGCTGTTTTGAATATTGTTAACCACTTAAATTTGGTGATAGAAGAGAATATTGTTAACCGCTTAAACTTCCTTATTTGCATATTTTATGATAGGAAACATGTCTGCATTATGCAATATGAACATGTTAAATATGAATAATCTGTTCATTAATAAAACCATTATCAGCTCTTAAAATAAGTTGGTTTTTTTTTGGGCCACCTTGTATAATACTTGATGTATTAGACGAGTTAAAAATTTTTAACATTTATATATTTGCAGTTATTGCCAATGCTAATTATTCTGTTTCTGAAAATGTCACCATTCCTTAAGGAATCATTTTGACCATAAAATTTGAATGCCATGTCAATCCAACAAAAATCTTCATATAAATCTAATCTTTATGGAACATGTTGGATGACATCAAGCTTCATTCTGGCTGAAGTTGGTAGTTAACTGATCAAGTGCAACTAGAAGAGCCACAATAAACAGTGTTCTCTCTGGGTCCTTTTGAAAGGGCTCTTTTACTAAATGCATCTATACTGAAAACTTGAAATTTTACACAATGGCATGAATATATTGCTTATGGTTCCCCAGACATTTCTTTATTACCTAGATGATAATTTTTAGAGAGAACAATGCAGTAACTGTTTTAATAGTTTTTTTAAGTGATAAATTGGCATTACAAGGCACTTCTAAAAATAAGAATAGAAAAAAAAACCAAAATGTATAATATCTTCACAAGAAGCAGAGGTAAACCCAAATGCCAATTACAGTCATTGATATTCTCTTTGTTTCATTTTATTAAATCACAAAAAATTTGTACATTTTCAAGGCTTTTTTTTTTTTTTTGTTGATTAACAAAGATTTTTAAGAAGATGCCTGTTTTAACACTAGAAATCAATTTTTGGACCTAACAGTCAAACAGTTCTATCTTAAACAAATCCCAGTTTTATATTCATATCAAAAACAAATTACTGTTCACTCATTTCTAATAATGTTTATTATTTTTCACACCGGAATTATGTAATTCTTTATGTAATTATTGAATATTTATTTGGTAAAAGTAAAGTTAAGATTTTCCAATAGCATGAACATACCTTTTTCTTTTTTTTCTGTTCTCGCTGTTTTTTGCGTTGTTCTGCTTTGTGCTGTTTAACCATTTCAGTTAAATTATAGATGTATTCATCTGTTTGTTGTAGTAAGAATGCTAACCGTTTGTCTTTCTTTTGGTCAATCAATTTACGATAGCCTTCTTCATCTTCAGCCTAAAAATTAAGAATATGAGGAATGCTAAAAAGTTTTTGAAGTCAAAGAAAAATATAAATTAGATGTTTAATAGTGTTTTTTAATTCATGTAAAAGTGTAATAACCATAAGGCGACGCATTCTCTCTTTCTCGATTCTTTCTTGCTCTTTCTTCTGTTCACGTTCAGTGTTTGCATGGTAAGTTAGCATTGCTTTGTTGATTTTTCCTACTTTAGCACTCATGTTGCGATGATATTCTTTGAAATCTTTGCCATGTTGAAGAATGGCATTCAAATACTCCTACAATAAAAATAAAGCCAATATTAACCACATAAAAAAATAAATATGTAAAAAATAATTTTTTAAAATACCTGATGTTTCTGTCTGCGTTTTCTTTCAGCTTCTAATTTTTGTTGTTTTTCCAATTTTTCAGTAATTCTGGCTTCTCTTAATGACTGTCGTTTGCTACGTTTATATGCTTTGGTGTTCAGTGCAGTTTCTAGGGTAGTGTCCCGTCTTGTGCAAGCTACTACTTCTGCTCTCAACTTCAAGAATAAAGAGAAACATCATGAAATAAGCATCATACCAGTCAAACATGAATAAAGCAATCTACCATTTTATTTCAAAATACAACACAAAAAGTCTTCCTATCTTCTGTAAATAATTTAAAAATTTAATAAAGCAAAGAAGCATACAAGTGAAAAGATATCTATGTATATCGTGAACTCGGTCAAAGGAGTAAAGATTTTTCCATCAATTTTTTTCATAATCATTTATGTTTATAAAATTTTTGCAAAATTACAAATGTATCTTTTTTTTTTTTTTTTTAGTTTTGTTGATATGAATCACTTAAGGGTTGTAGTGTGGTATTAAAATATTGCTGCTAACAACAACACAGTGCTCATCAGCAATATGCTGTTCAGTAACAACAATACTGAGATGTAAAACTCTTTGAACATAGAATTGTCCGTAATGATGAGATATTGTCATTTTTTTGCATTTGGTATTTATCAAATAAATGCATCTTAGTACAACTAGCATTAAAAACATTGCAAGTACAGTGGGCGATCGGTTAACGAGCTTAATCCAGTCCAAGACTATGTTTGCTACTACAATTGTTCATTAATCTATCATTGATTTGCCAT
>JAHWFO010044110.1:341897-378743 GCA_023313115.1 Rhysida immarginata | reverse complement strand
CGTTCTGGAGACCCAAAAAATAACAATTATATAATTTCCTACTAAATGAAATATTTATATGTAATAACAATAATACATACATAATGTTGGGTTTTCATCAGCCATTTTTTCCCCCATTCGTGGGACATAAAGAATCTGTCAAATGTGGATTGCTTTGTTCTACAACTGACAATCAGGGATTCAGTGAGCGCCCAACAGCTATAATCTTATTTATTTATTTATTTATTTATTTATTTATTTATTTATTTATTTTTTTTTTGCAGGTAAGATTCCTCAGAGCTGATATCAAATTTTTCATCCAATGCCAAAGTTACAAGTTTACTTGTGGATTAGAGTTCTCACTTTCCATTCCGCAGTAATTCTTTAATGTTTTACTCAGAATGTTCCAGCATAAGCAACACAAGAAAATGTGACACTTGAGGCTAGTTTCGTATATGTATATACATTGGACACGAAAAGTAACATTAGAGAAATTAGACCCCTAAGACTTATTCATCTGATGATTCTGGTTATGTATACAACTGTCAGTCTCTCGTTCCAAAATCCATTCATAGAGTGACAGAAAAATACAGTTCTGCAAATTTTACACACAGCATCGGTTTTTCTAGTGTTTACTCTGTGAGAAGTTCGTTATCCAAACAAAAAAATCTTTCACGAAAGCGTTCGTTAACCAATCACCCACTGTATAGAAACTAAAACATACTTGATGCATTTATGACTTATTGAGTTTATTTTAGTTTTGTTTACATTTTCAAATCTATGCATTTGTTTAAGGATTTTGACAATGGCTCAAAATATTCCTATTTACTATATTTCGCAAATATACCCACGAACTCTTGTATAACCCATATCCCTGTAGACCGCTGAAAATTCAAATTTTATGTAAAAAAATTTGGAACCCCTCACCCTTGTATTTCCCATAGGGTATCCAATATCATCATCATCTTCCCATGGTTAAGTAACCATTGGGGCTAGTCACTGTACTCTTGTTATAGAATCCATGACTAACTTTGTCCAATATACATGACTCAAAAATGTTCGAAATAATGTTATTTAAAATCAGAAGATAAATAAATATGAATAATTATTTCAAACACTGAAATCACTTAAAATCCATAAAAATTTTATTATCAGCATAAAAAATTATTATAATTTACAATATGTAATCACAGTAAACTACATATAAAATATGAAATCTTGATACAATTTTTGTTCATGCTCTTATAAACATGTAACTTGAAAGATGCCATATATGACTTCTTTTCTGTATATGAATAGAAAACAAGACAAAATGAGCTAAAGAATAAGAGATGGAACAAGACTTTATTTAGCAGGGAAAATAACACAAAATGGTTGAACTGAACACAAATAACCGATCTTGGATTCAGCAGGCAAAAATAAGTAAAGCATGGAACCCACATTAGCGTAAACTCTGCGGAACGTAACAACTTGTCACGTGACATTCGTACTTTTTATGTTTCGTTCGGTACCGATGTGTGTGCGAGTGGCCCCACGTTGGTGGCGTTGCGTGCCAGAAACTGCAGCGTGCAGCACCGTATGATGATAGGTTTTTGCAAGCTTTGTACATGCTTCGTGCTCCTTGGCTGACATCGCTGCTCTCAATGATCATTTTCTGGGTGGCCTACAAACTTTATTCAATAAATTATAAACTATCAACGTCCTTATATTGTTTGCGACGCTTATCGTAGAGGAAAGGATGTTTCCTTACCTCCTCTACAAGCAATTCAATGTAGCTCACGAATCTCTGCCTCCCTTTCTCAATCTGCGTCCCCTCCTTCATGGCGGCAATTATACCTTCCACGGTAACGGTTTTCGATGTTTCCATCTTCCTAACATGTTCGTTCCTACTATGTTACCATCGTTTGTCGCTTCTGCCATTTTGGTTATCGTTTTTTGATGGCGAGACGAGACGGGCAGGGTGAACCGAAGGAGAGGTGAACCACTTGCAATGTATTATGGGATAACATCATTAGTTTCCTATTGGTCCAGCTGCTCCGCGTAAGCCACGGAAAGCACGGAAAGTTGAACGCCGTTCAACTCTCCGCTCCGCAGGCTTTGCGCCGACCTTGAGCTTGGTGGGGAGGGCTGGGGAGGGATGTGACGTCACGATTTTACGCTCCGCTGTTACGTTCCGCAGAGTTTATTCTAATGTGGGTTCCATGCTTAACTAGGAAATTTCTGTCAAATAAGATTAATACCTCTTTATAAAATTGACTCGCGTTATAACGAAATCGGCTATAACGAAATTACTGAAATAATGAAGTTTTTCATAATCCCCATTAGATTTGTTAAGAAAAAACAACTGCTTATAACGAATTCTTTTGTAACAAAAAATCGGTACAATAAAGTGATTTTCCAAGGACGCATAATTGAATGTATAGTAATTTTACACCTGATATAATGAACTAAAAACGACGTCGTAAATTTGGCAGATTAATGATTTATCGTAAATGCAAATCACAATAATGACATCTTAGAATTAGGCTTATTTCATGTAATGACGAAAAAATTGTACTCCGATTTCAAGAGTATGGAAATGACATCTTTGTTTGCTTGAAAACAGCCACTAAGAATCCATACTAGAGCAGAAATTCTGGAAATGGAGAAAGTTCGAAAGCAGAAGCAAAAATTTACTTCTTTGGATTACAATTATAGATCGACGACTATGAAAAATAGAAGCAAAAATCTTTCTAGAAAATATCATATGCTGAAAAACATAAAAAAAAGTTCTTATGAAAATATCAAATGCTGATAAGAACCACATGTTAGAAAGAAATTTATCCGGAAGGCAATGCCTTTAGACTGGGAGGAGGAGGGGATGAGAAAGCGAGGATGTGAACAACTGAACAGGTTCACCAATTTGTTCTTCGGTTAATATCAAAAAGTTTAAAGACCTTTAAACTGTTTGTGTATATATCGACTGAGCATCTCGATCAGTTGAAAAGACAGATTTTCCAGAGGTCACAATGTTGATCGCCACTTTCGCCAATGACCCCAAAAAAATTGAAATGGCAATTTTTATTTGGAAGTGGTGAAAGTTGGTGGCGAAAAAAAAATCATGTTTACACTAAAATCTTCCTTAATCGTCATTCTCGGTTTTTAACGAGTTTCTCATCATTCTGGGTTTTTGCTTAATTTTTATTCTCACCTGGGGCTGTTCTTGAATTACTTCTAGCTCGAAGCTTAAAATTATTCGAATCATTTTAATGTGAACATGATTATTTATTGATTTATCTTTTGGAAGTCACTGTATGGGTGATTTTATAAAGCCATATAAAGACACACACAACTTTTTCCTCTTGTGATTAAATATCGCACTTGGTATAACGGTTAAGTTTTCCGTGTCCAACGTTTGGTATTAGTTGGCATCATCGTTGTCAACTTACAAGGCAATCCCTCGAACATGTATGTCACAGATTTCCACCAAATTGAAATATGTTACTCATCTGAAGCTACTATAGATGCTTGCAGAATAAGAGTGCGAAATTGTGTTTCTTTCAAAATAAACCATGAAAACGAAAAAATTTCAGCATACATAGCCATACAAGGACTCCACTGATAAAGCGGTTAGGCTATGTGGGGTTCCCTTGTTAGTAGATATTCTGAAATTTTGTAGATTTTACATTAAAATTATGCAAAAAATCTGCTGAATTGAGCAGATTTAATTTCATTAGTACAATTGAATTCAGTGGGTTATTTTGCTCAGTTTTAGGCCAGGCGCGCACTGAGGTAGCAAGCAAGTGGAGTGGCGTGGTGATTTAATGGCAAGTGGATTTTTTAAACCTATGTAAACAAATGCGAACGCGCACATCAAGGTGGAGTGGTGCCAGTCTGGTGCCACTCGTCTCCGACATGTTTAATTTTAGAGTGGCATGCCACTTTGCTGCCACTTGCTAGTACACATTCGAGTAGGCAGAATGCAAAACAGCAGTGTTGTTATGAGAAATTTGTGTCTTTCTTTTGAAGCACAGGACATAGTACTTCAAGTAATTTGCAAAATGTTACTTTCTTCATTCGGTAAAGTTTGAATTTATCGTCGTTTAAATTTAAATCATGTCTATATATGTTGTATATTCCTTTTTTTTTGCCAAAGAGGGTGAATCCAAGGACACTTTTTTCTGCGATGATTTTGTGTATTAACATTAGCAGGTTGCACAAATAACAGAGCATCTTCATCTTCTGAGGACGACATACTAAGTGGCAAGTCGGTGGCACGATATGATACTTGCCACTTCAGTGCGCGTTAAACCACTTCGACACCACTTCCACGCCACATCAGTGTGCGGCATGCCTTAGAGGGAAAAACTTTTTTGAGTTGGCAACACTGATGGCTAAAAAATTACGAAAGTGGCTAAACAGTAACTAATGAGTTTTTTCTGCTTAATACCATTTGCCAAGCATGCAAATTATTTCATGTAGTATCCATATCCTGTTCCGGAATGTTCCACAAATTACCATGAAAACACCAGTTTTCTGTGCAATTTGTATAATGTTGAAGCTGAAACAAGATCAGACCAACTGGCTACAAAAAAAATAATTCCAGATCCACCCCCACTTTCTATTATAAAATTGTATTTGATTGGTTTGGTTTTAACGTCCTTTTCAACAGCCATGGTCATTTCAGGACGGCGTTATAGGGGCTGCAAATTTTGCCTCGCAAGGGTTCTTTAACGTGCAGCCGGCAAACAACTACACGGGACCAACGGCTTTACTTCCCTTCCGAAGGAAGTGCGTGATCTCAGGATTTTCCCCCTGAAAAAATCCTTGTCGTCCTCGGCCGGGGTCGAACCAGAGTCCTCGGGCATCAGAGGTGAACACGCAACCACTGAGCCACTGAGGCCGATAAATTGTATTTGAATGGAGATCTGGGTTTTGGTAGCTTTTGATCAAAAAAGTTTCACCAAACAAGCGAAGTTGAATGGAGATCACGTTTTTGTTTGATTACCTATATCTCATCACAGTTTACGCGTAATGAGTCAATCTCAACTAAGATCTACGAAGTCAAAGATGGAAAATGTGTTTTCTTACATTAAAAAACTGAGTTTCGCATATAACGAAATATCAATTATATCATACTCTTTATGGATTCTGGTGAACTTTGTTATAAAACAAGTTGACAGTATATGTAACCTATGAGGGTCAGAAGGGCTATGATTGATTGTTAATAGAAACCAGGAAATAATGGAGTCAATCATATTAAGGCCTATCCCAAGAGTTAATCATGATAAGAAAGATATTTATCTTTATCCAAAATATCACTGTGATGTTATTAAGCATATTTTTATAGAAAGTGGATATTTAATTACAAAAATTGTTGCCATTGTATTTGGCTTGTTTTAAGAGCAGGAATGTTAGGGAATGTTTGGTTCAGCGTCATTCATATAAAAAACATATACATACAAGGGTTGTTCAAGAATTTTTGCCTCCTGGTCCGTAACTTTTTTACTTTACTTGTTAACCGATTTGTTAACCCTGGAATTTCTTCATGCATTGGTGCAATGTGTGGAGAGGGATGGGGACTATGTCAAAAAGTGAACAGTGTATTACATAGAGGAAATGTAAGTATCAGATACAAAAAGAATTTTGAAAATCAGTTAACAAATAAAAAAGTTACAGACCAGGAGGCAAAAATTCTTGAACAATCCTCGTATATAAAATTTTGTAAAACCCACACCCTCTTCCCCCAGATGTAAAAAGTGTATAACCCAAAGGTTATATTTACAAAAACATGGTAATTATTAATGGACAACTTGGAAATAACGAATTGTGAATACCGAACCCACAATATGAAGGAAGAATCGTAATCTCAAGTCTTTTTTAGTATACTTTAAGAGGGAACATATAGTCAGCAGTTTTATAGTGCTGAGGAAATGAAGGAAGTAGAACATATACCTTGGAGAGTAGTAAAACGCCTTCTCTAGCAGGTTCAAGAACTTGCAGACCATTACAGCAGAATCTGCGTATAACGAACGTCGGTATAACTTAATTATCCTTATAATGTAAGGATTTTTCAGTCCAGAGAATAAATTTTAAGGTATATTTTAACTCTTTATTACAAATTTGGTTCCCGCATTTAGCATGCCCGAGAGCCAATAAAGTTAACAAGTTTTTACATCACAAGCTCTGCCCAGTCGGCTGCAGCTATGGCATTATGCTTACCCGGCAAAATTATGAAAAGCCTCGAGAACAACTTTATCACACCAAACCACCCATAATGCACTGAACAGAAATAATGGTGGCCTGCTGATGAGTTTAAATGTGCGAGCATGTTAAAAAAATTATTTTCTATGAGAATCAGCATGAGAACTTCTGTAAAATCTGTCAAAATTCAGAAGAAAAGTTTTATATTAAAAACCTTAATATTTGGTCATATATATGAATTTATTTTATTGAAAGTTTAAGCCCATAAATATTTAAGTGAAATGCTAATTTTACTGAGGCCGATGAAAAAACACTTGTCGGCCTTAATATACACGCTTATGGAGAAGTTTTATCAGTATTTTTCCGTAAAATACTTATTGCAATATTATTTTCAATTGGTTCTGCTTTCAAATTCTAATTTTTTCAGAAAAATAATCGGGATCCAAATAAAATTTTCAGATTTTGTTCAGCAATGACTTTAGGCAGCGATGTCAAGTATTGAAAAAGTTTTGCTCTTAATGTTAAGCAGCATTCAAATCCATCTGAAATACTAAATTTTTATAATAAATACTAAATATAAACTGGGTGAATAAAAAGTCCCAGAGCGGTCTAATATCTCAAAAAATACAAGTCTTGTCAAAAAAAGAAAAAATATGTGTCAAATATTTTTTGAAAGCTATTTAATGATACAAAAATTAGCCCCCTGCACCCCTCATAGGGGGTAGGGTAGGGGGAAGACTCTGAAATTTCAAATGGGAACCCCAATTTTTTTTTTCAGATTCAGATTCTACCGATAAAATTACATTAATTTTACCCGAAAATTTTTTAAAATCCTTTGTAGACGGCACTATAAGTACAAAAAAGGTCAACCTAGTGCGAATATCTTGAGAAGTCCACTTCAAATCAAAAAAGCATCTAATATTTTTTTGAAAGTTATGGTATATAATAGTATTAAAATTAGCCCTCACCACCTTTGAAATTTTAAATGGGAACTCCCATTTTATATAGTAGATTCAGATTCTTCAAATTTCTTATCATTGTTTTTTTTTTTACAGTAGATGGTGCTGTAATCACAAGAAAGAAAAATAATTCGAATGTCTCTGGAAAAACACTTTAGATCTAAGGGGAAAAAATGCTTGTTCATTATTTTGAGTACTTAGTCTCCGGAAATCAAAGAAAGAAAAAAAAACAAACAAACTAATTTTTAAAAACATCTTTGGGTAAAATTAATGTAATATTTTCCGTAGAATCTGAATCTGCAAAAAAATTGGGAGTTCCCATTTGAAATTTGAAAGTTGCCTTCTACCCCACCCCCTATGAGGCATGCAAAGGGCTAATTCTGGCACTATTAAACAGCATTCAAAAAAATATTTAACACATTTTTTTTTTTTTGACAAGAGTGTATTTTTCTTGATATTAGGCTGTTCCAGGACTTTTTATTCACCTGGTGTATGAATATGAATGAGCCTTTAAACAATTTATATATCAAAATTATGCAAATTTAAGCACCATCTCATGCAATGTAATATCTATACAGGGTGTTTCATAATTGGTGTCCCGTCTTTAGGTCCAAATAACGACTCAATGGGAACAGATTGGGGGAAAATGAATATTGATTATTTGGTTTTAATGTCCCCTAATTCAGAATAAAAACATTTCGCGTCCCTGGGGGTGAAGGGGTAAATTTTGAAAATTTTAATTTTGTAGGGGTAGGGGTTAGACCCCATGTGTTATTTAGAAAGTTGTAGAGCATCATGTAAAATGTGGGTTTAGCAAAAAACCCGGTGAAAAAATCTCATCCCTTTATCGAGTGGGTTAAGTGAAAGGTATGGCTAGCTATGTACACTAAAACAGAAAAACTCATTTCCCATTTCCCATGTACAGTTTTCAAATTTCATAATGTTTTTCCTGGGGGGAAAAGCCCGGTCGAGTTTATTAGCTTTTCAGGGTAACGACTCATTCATTCTCATTAATTTTCCAAATGTAGGCCCTACTGTTTTCTAATAAGTATGGCTTTTGTCCACATCGGCTAGCCATACCTTTCACTTTACCCACTCGATAAAGGGGGCAGGGCATGAGATTTTTTCACCGGGTTTTTTGCTAAACCCACATTTTACATGATGCTCTACAACTTTCTAAATAACACATGGGGTCTAACCCCTACCCCTACAAAATTAAAATTTTCAAAATTTACCCCTTCACCCCCAGGGACGCGAAATGTTTTTATTCTGAATTAGGGGACATTAAAACCAAATAATCAATATTCATTTTCCCCCACCTGTTCCCCTTGAGCCGTTATTTGGACCTAAAGACGGGACACGAATTATGAAACGCCCTGTATAGTGAAATGATTTTGCCAGTCCCTTGAATTTCATTGTACGGAGCTTACACTGTACATAAACAAATATTTCAAGAATTTTAAGTGTCATTTTATTTGTACTAGCAAGCAAATTTGAAATTGTCTTTAGCATTTTGATTTACTCTTGCATTGTACAATAATCAAAAAAACTTCAACAAGGGAAAAAATTTCTGGGTAAGCATCATTCCTTACCTGGCGTTGAAAATTCAGTAAACGCAAAGCTCGCAATTCGATCATAGCCTTTGTTTTTAAATCCTCTGGCATATTTGCAGGCAGATTTGATAATTCTTCAATACGATGAGCAATTCTAGTGGACAGTCTAAAAACAAATAAACACGTTTCAATAAATTGTGATTGTCACCTAACACATCTCTAATTTTTTTACAAGAAATATATTTTGACAATTCTTCCAATCCCAGATATATTTATCCCACTTTTACACTTTTTAAGGAAAATTAAAATTATAATATGAAGCATTAAAAGGACTTTAAAATGTGCCCTGGGTGCTGTTTTGATAGATAATGCTGAATATTTACTGAGCTGGTTATTCGAGTGTTCCATTACCTCTGAAGGTATTGTTGGTTATTAAAATATTTATGTTCAATATGTTTGAGTGATAGGGTGCAAGTCCTCTGGCTCTTAAGACTATCAGGTCAAGGGTTCAAATCTGCAGTAGCATAGGCATTTGTCCTTTCTAATCCATAATAACAGATTAGTACTCATTTGGCTAGTGTGAAGGAGTTTTGGCCAAATGAACCATGCTTTCTATGTATGTGGGAAAATTTGGAGGACATCTCATCCTGCAATGGATAGATAAAATTCGATTGAAGAATGCCCATAGAAAAGAAACAGGAAGGCACAAAACCACATACTTGAAATCTGTAATTAGGGTATTGTATTCTCTATAAATCCTAAAAATTATAGATTTTTAAAACTTGCCTATCACTAGGCCATGATCGGGAAGGTAGACACTGCTTTCTAGATGAAATTCAATTTGAGATTCCATAGAAAAGAAACAGTGAAATTCAAATCTCACATTAGAACAAAAATTAACAATAAACTCCTGATACAATAATGTGTATCATGTCAAAAATTTTCTCAGACAATTTTTATTTAAACATACACTAAGATTGTATTTACTCTATCATCAAGAAATTATTTCTTTTAAAAAAGCATGCAAATCAGTGTTCTAACCAGAAAATTTTTATCAGATGGGTGGAAGGAAGAAATAGCCAGATGGCAATAATTAAAAACAAGCAAAACTTTATACAGGGTGATTAAGTCAATTTCTGACCATTTCACTCGAATGACGTGCATTAGGGATAAACAATTGAAAGAATATGAGCACCATATCGAATTTCTAAATAGTTGGAGTTTGTATTGTTGCAACGGCGCTGCATGAAAATCGTATTGTTGAAAAATGGCACCAGCTTTATCAACAGAGCAGAAATGCAAGGTTGTCGAATGGTATTTCGAGACAAAATCACCTGTAACCGTGCAAAGAAAGTTCCGGGAGGAGTACAAGTGTCGAGACGCACCAGGCAGGCAAGCAATCATGGATTTTGTCAAGCAATTTCGTGCCACTGGATGTGTTAAAGGCAAGAAAAAAGGCGGGAGCGAAGCTCGTGTTCGAACGGCCGAAGTTGTCGAAAATGTTCGCACAAGGTTAGTCTATTCCCCTACCAAAAAATCTGTTCGCCGCCTATTCATTGAAGAAGGGCTGTCATATACCACGACGTGGCGAA
The DNA here is from genome assembly GCA_023313115.1 of Rhysida immarginata. Taxonomy (NCBI): domain Eukaryota; kingdom Metazoa; phylum Arthropoda; class Chilopoda; order Scolopendromorpha; family Scolopendridae; genus Rhysida; species Rhysida immarginata. The sequence goes on along the minus strand of JAHWFO010044110.1, from coordinate 368,477 downwards.
TTTTGAGAAAGGATTTACACCTGTTCCGTATAAGATCCATGTTTATCAGGAGTTAACAGACATTGGAAGACAGAAGCGACAACAATTTGCGATGGAGTTTGGAGCAGAAATGGAAGCCAATCAGGACATTGTGGACAACAACCAGGTTTCCAGATCGATTTGGGGGTGGCTTTATTTGGCCCCCTACGAGTCCCGACCTAAACCCATGTGATTTTTATCTCTGGGGGTTCCTGAAAGACAGTGTGTTCACTACACCACCAAGAACCCTAGACCAGCTGCGACAAAGCATCGTCGACTGCTACACCCTTGTGGATGCAGAAATCCTGGATAGTTATGAACAACTTCACCATTCGGCTGCGAGCAGTTCAAAACGTTCTTGGTGGCCACATTGAGCATATCATCAAGACTTTTCCACGGGAATAAAAATTCCGAACTGCCTAAAATATCATACTGAAATGCTAAGTTTGTAAACATTAATGGGTCAATAAATCATAGTACTGAAATGGTCAGAAATTGACTGAATCACCCTGCAAGTGTTAAGGAGTTTTTTGTTTATCAAACCAAGCAGTCACCAATGCCAGCCGGGTGGCAAGCCCCCTTCAAAAGGCCCCAGGAGAACTCTGCATGCATATCTGAATATTGATTGCCTAAAATATTGAGCACATTTATCAATGATAAAAATATCAATCATTCATGGATTAATGCCAAAATTCAGAATCATCATTATTTCAGCTTACTCAAGGGGCAAGATCATTTCTCTTGACTGCTGGATTGAGTTTACTGAACCGTCAGATGTCAAGCAAGAATTTTTACTCGTACAGTAAAATCTCGTTATAACGAACTTCAGGGGACCATGGAAATTGGTTCGTTAATCTGAAAGTTCGTTATTATGAAAATCAATTATTTTTTGAAATAGTCATGAATTTTCGTCTGCTTCTTTGCTCTTAACGTTTCTAAAGCAATGAAGTCTCTTATTTCATTTAAATTATGATGAAACTTTTCTGGGGCTCATGTTTTGAAATAAATCGAAGTTCATTTAAGCATACAAATGCTTCTGGAAAAACTGCAACAGCTATTTGCCTTTTCCCAGTACCCATTTCTTTTAAAATGTTTATTTTATTTTCGTTTTTATTTCTCCATTGCTCAGTTTCGAAACAAATCCGTGTGCATTTTAATTTTAACTATTTATTTTACAAATGAAGTTGTAGAAAAAAAAAAAAAAATCGCGTTATGGATCCTTCATATTAATTTCAAAAACATAAATCGCATTGGGAACGAACAACTAGATGTGATAAGAAAAATTATACATGATTCTTTCAAAAAATCGTCTTTGCTTTCAGCGTTTCCAACTCAAAAATTTTTTCCCCCGCTAAAACCAAACTAAGAATCCGCTAGATTCTAATTTTTTTTTTTTAGCGAAACTTCGATCGTGAGTGTTCACTAACGACGGTGAGGTTGGGGAGTCTTTAGATGTAGCACTCAGTCGCGATCAGAATGAACTTTTATTAACAGTGTTGCATATAGACTGGAATAAAAGGGTGCGGCACCCTGCCTTTTTTCAATGCGCCCTGCCCTTTCTGAGCGCGCCCTGCCCTTTCTGAGCGCACCCTGCCCTTTTTCGTTGGATTTATTTAAACTAACCATTAAAATGTGCGCTTATGTCTCCGACTTGCCCTACTTTTTGACCAAATGTGCCCTAATTATTGTTCATTTCCCTGCCCTGCCATTTTGCTAGATGCAACCTTGATTAATAATAAAATTAATTAGAATTAATTTCACAGCCTAGAAAATAATTAATTAGAACGGCAAATAATGCAGGAACACAATTGGCACGTTGCTGCTATTTCAAAATGGTGGCTGCTGAAAATCGAAACTGAAGAGATTTCAATTCAAAATCAAGTTCTTGGTGGTTTTTCACGCAAAAACCACACAAAAAAATTTAAAAAATTCATTAAATCGGTAAATTAATGATGACGAGCGTCATTAAATAGTTCGTTGTTTGGAATGGTGCTGCTTTTTTGGGTCGTTAAACTGAAAACAATTACCACTGTAAACAAAGGAATGTTTGCAAAGTATTCATAAATAACACTGATGTTTGGCATATTCTTCTATTTCATTATTGTTTGCAGCAGAATGCTCCCAAAGTTTGCAAGTTAATTTAAAGATCATCTTGCATAAGTGCTAATTAACTTCATCAATTATATCATACACTGTTTATGCGAAAACTAGCAAAATTTTAAATCAAAAAATTGTCAAAATTCTGAATTCATAAAAAAATTAGAATTATACCTATTTTCTCTTTCATGCAAGATTTCAATTGGATCAATTCCTGCTGGTTTGGCAACTGGTGTTATTCGATTCTGTTTCTGGTGCTGCATTTGCATAACCGAAGGTGGTACAGGTGGTGCTTGATTGGGCATTCGGGGCACCTGAGAATCTTTCATAAAAATGTTTTAAAAAACATAAATTAAGTGAAACATGAAACAAAAAGTTAATTCGATATTAAATAAAGAAATAAAGTAGTACTAATATAATAAACAATTTTCTGCTTCTAAAAAAATTTATAAAAATTCTGACCAGTTTCATTATTTTATTCTAACCACTTTACATCCAGATTTTGAAATTACATTGATTTTCAATTAGACATTTTGAAATGAATTTTACAAATGAGAATGTTAATTATCAGATTTTCTTGTCACTTTCATACTTTGTCTGCTCAACCCTGAATAGAGAGACAATCACTTGGATGCTGGCTGTGTTTTAAATGAACACTTGGAAACTAATCCCATTTGTTTTCCAAAGTCATAACTGGAGATGAGTCTTGGTGCTATGGCTACAATCCAGAAATAAAACAGCAATCCAGTCAATCATTCCAAAAAGTCTAACTAGTGAAGTCAAATGCACATTTGTTTCTTTGAAGTGAGAATGGTGCATTATGGATTTGTTCCTCATGGACAAACAGTCAACCAAATTTTTTGTTAAGAAGTTTTGAAATGGCATGCAAAAGAAACAACCAGATTTGTGGAAGTCGGACGAATGGTTTTCCCCTCATGATAATGCGCCTGCGATTTTTGAACAAAAGCGACATGACTCTTACTCCCCCCTCCGTACTCGCCCAAACTTATCTCGTGTGATTTTATTTATTATTATTTTTTTTTTTTTGCGTCCTCACATTAAAGAATGTTTTGCAATTGCCAGAGGTGAACAAATAAAAGGCAGACACTGAAAATAATTAAACCAGACAAGTTTAAAAAGCATTTTGAGCTGTGGAAAAAAAACATTTGGATAACTGCATTGATTCAAATGGTGAGTACATGTACTTTTCAAGTGACAAAAGGTTCAAAATGTAATATTAAATATGCAGTATTTTTATAAATGAATTCCATATATTTTGTCTCCCCCCCCCCCCCATATAAAAATAAAAAACCTTTTATGCTGTTCGGGGTGAGGTTTAAAACATTTAAAACATTTGGTGAAAGTAAGTTACTTACTTGCATTCATAGGCATAGGAGGGCCCTGCGGCATATGACCAGGTTGATTAATTCCACCAGGGGAAATTTGTCCAACTTGACCTGGACCACCTGACTGAGGTATGGGCACCATGACAGATCCCTGAGGTGGGGGGCCATTATTGGGTCCTGGATGGCGTATATTATGTTGCATTGGGGATGGAGCACCTGTAACATTCATGTCTTGCTCAAAATATCATGTATATTTATGTTTAAAGATATGCTATTTACTTCAGATTATCCACAAAAATAAATAATGAAGAGACAAATGTCTGATAAAAGAATCTAAAACTATATAGCACAGTGAAATCTACATTAACTGTTTTTGAAAAAAAACCACCACTGTTGGGAAAACTTTGCCAAGAAAAATATTACCGTATTTATTCTACTATAATGCACATCTTATATAATGTGATTCCACTTTCAGAGGCCAAAAAAAAATAAAAATAAAAAAAATAAAAACAGTAAACATTTTATCCTCTTGTATAATGCGGTTCCCATTTTTGACTTGTCGCGAGTAATAAAATATACAAGAATATACAGGAAAAAAAAAAACAACTTTTTATTTTACTATTGCTATTACCAATCACTGCTTCTCAGATCATAAAAAAGTGGAAAACATCATGAGTTCATTAAAAAAAGTGAAAAAAGCAGATAAAGTTCCATTGCAGGGAAGAGGGAGAATGGCTTATACGCTTCCAGACAGTGTAGTTCTGTATACTGGTGGCGAACCCTGATGGTGGAATGAAACCCAACTAACCTGTACAAATTGCAGACAAACATGCGAGAGAATTACTGTTTTGTGGTGTGATGTCATAACAATGACTACAGTATCTCAAATAATATATATCTACTGTTCACTGGTGTTTTTTCGCTGATGAATAAAGAACCGATGGAATTATTAAGTACACCTTTTCGTCCGCCGCATCTCCGTGGAGAGCTCTCTCTCTCTCGACTGTCCCCTCTGTGATCAGCATCCACTCCATACCTTCATCATTAGGCTATGTCCACTCTCCCCTCCCGTTCTCTTATGAGCTAAGACAGGAAAAAAAAGGATAGAGCAACAGAAAAGAAATAGCCAATGTTCAGATATCTGCATTTATCCTCCTCCAGCTTCCCCTCCTATGCTAATCACATGCTTCAGCTAAGCGTATCAGATTTGGAGCTCTTAAAAATCGGAGGCAAAAAAACGATTGCGCTAAAACAAGAACCCCCCTCCAGTTTCTTTAATAATATTCAACAATAAAGAAGAAAAACCGGATAAATTGCAATTTTGCTCAATGACAGAAAAGCAAAACAATATCAATTTAAATGAAGATTACAAAACTATACTTAAATTAAATTGAGTTAAATTTAAAGTGACCTGCACATCACAATTGAAAAAAATATTTATAACATGATTTATAAAATTTATATATATATATTTTTATCAATTTGTAAATGTAACCAGCTTAATTATTAATTTATAGATGTAATATTCTTCACTTGTTAAATATTGGTTCAGATTTATTTTAAAATTCAATAAAATTTTTTATGAATCGCCCGGGTTCTTATGCTGTAGCTCCCCTGATTTGCTTTTATCTGTGGCAAACGTTTTCCTGTAATTATCCCATTAGCGAAATTGTACATGACCTGACTTTTTAAAATTTTTTCCTCTCCTCACTGTTTTGGGACAAAAAATTTCTCCCAATTATGCAATTTATTAAAATTACACTTCAGTTGCATTTGCCTTTTGCCACCTGTATTTTAAACTGCTTACCAGTCAGAGTTTTCAATTTTTGTCAGTAGGCGGTTGCTACTCCAGCGCACCTGCTACTGATGGTCTCTGACAACACTTCCTAAAAAGAAAGCCTGTGCACTGAAAATTTACACATTGTTACAGTATCATAATTAATCATAATTTAGGGCTTATTATTGGTAGAAATACGATCAACAATGCCTTTTTATGAATGAATGAATGAACAATGTATGAATTTTTAGTGCACCGGCTTTCCTTCTTCCTCTTGCCTTTTAGACAGTTTTCTACAGTCTTTAGCATTCGTTTCTGCAGTTCTACTGTCTGATTTTAAAAGTCATCTATGTATTTCTTTTCCAGGGGATAGGCCCTAGTATCTTATCTAGTAATTTCACATTTATCAAAAAATGTCTTAATCAGTTTAGTATTCCTCTTTGTTTTTCTATCTTATTATCTTTTAACACTAGTAATTCTTGTAGGTCGATTTCTTTTTTTCATTTCATTCTTTTTATTCATTTTTTTAAATTTCTTTCATCATAATATTTCTGTTCTTCCAACAGATGGCATTCCAACAACAGGTGCTTCACGGTTTGCATCTCACCGCACGTGCACCTGTTATCGTTCTAGAATTTCAACTTATGTAATAAATGCTTGAAAGAGACATGTCCGGATCTTAATCTATATAATATTGTTTGATCTATTTTTTTTTATTCTGTTTTTGTATGGTATTTTTGGCATTAAATTTTTATAATGTTCACCCATTATTCTTCCATTCTCTGTTCCATACATCGTGTAGTTGTTTTTTTTAACACTTTATTTATTATATCCAGCTTTCCTTTTAGATGGTGTTGTCTCTGATGGCTGTGTTTGTTAATTTATTCAAAATGGCGGCATGCGAAGTGAACGGCGGCATGTTAGTCTCCTTAATTTTATAATGTCCATATAAGTTAGTTTCCTTAATTTTATTTAGTGATATTTACAAATATCCAAAGATTTTTTGTAGGTGATTACTGTTAACAATAATAAATAGACATTAATTTAATACAATTTAAGTGGTAAAATTATAAACGCAGTTTTGAAGTTATTTTCGTATTAGCTTTTGGCGACGGGAAATTCAAATAAAAAGTCAATTACTGTAATGTATAATGAACTGTACATTGTATATACTGTAAATTTAATGTAGTATATTATATGGTAGTTTCATTTGAACTTCATCAGCCTGAAGTTGAATGCCAGAGAGTTAGTTTCTTCAGCTGTCTTGTTGCAGGAGCTGGACAAACATCCATGCTTACAAGGGGATTTGTATTTACAACCTAGCAAACTTGAAAATTAGCAAGGTTGCCCCCAGCTCTCTTGGTCATCTGACCAACTATATCCTAATTTATTAATTATATGAACCAAATTTTTAAAGACTAATCCTACATGCCAAAGAGTTTTCATTATCAAAAATCTTTATTCATATTTACCTTGTGGTCGAGGATAAGGTGGAGTTGATTGTTGAGTTGGCCTCTTCCCCTGCAAGGCTAAGTTTAAATTTTCAGGAATGGGTTGATTGCGTGCTAAAAATCGATAAGCCATGATCTGTGCTCGTAACTGTTGCAACTGCATCTGATTAAACATAGGCTGTTTTGGTACACCATCCGCAAGAACTTGTGGCATATACCCTTTATTAAAATAAAATATAAATAAGTAAATACAGCATTTTTGAGACTGAAGTTACATTTTTATAACATTAAATAAGCTTTCCCCTCCATTAATTTGTTTGGCCCTATTTTAGATCTGCCTCTAGGATTTGGCTTCTGGACTTGATCAGAGGTTGGTTTTTTCCAAACACCACCACAACAACAACAACAACAACAATCTCTCTTTCTTCAGCTTTTTCCCATTTCTCTTGGGGCCACTGTGTTAATTTTTGGTTGAAGCAATGGTTTTTACGGCCGGATGCCCTTCCTGATACCAACCTCACTAGAGGAAATGTTAGAAAAGGGGGACAAACACAAACATCCATGCCCTCAGCGGGATTCGAACCCGCGACTTGCTGGGTCCGAGAGCGCAAGACCTGCACCTTACCCCTTCGCGGCCACCGAGCCGGCAACAACAATAATAATAATATCAATAATCCACGAGCACGTAATTTTTCCCTTCCTTGCATATGAGTCCCTTGGGCTGGCCCTCTCTCTGGTCTGCCTCTGGGACTTGACTCCCAGACTTGATCAGAGTTTGGATTCCCCAAACAACAACAACAACAACAACAACAATAATAATAATAATAATAATAATAATAATAATAATAATAATAAAAGGTACCCTGCAGGTAACATCAATCCTGGTATGTCAACTTTTAAATTATAGCAGTCATAATCCCATTACAATTTAGAATCAATAAAAATGTAACATTAATATCTATAAAAAATATTTATTAATCTAATTAAGTTTATTTCAGAAAATTTTATCTTCTAGCTACTGGCACCTTTTTCTGTCATTAACTTCTAATTATAAAAGAATTATCCATTTACCGTATTTTCAGTGTTTAGATCATGAACTAAAGTATTTTTGCTGTGAAATTTTACATAAAACGGACTATAGGTGGGACAGATTTTGTGCAAAATTTTAATGGTCATCATATGCAAAAAGCTCGACATTTTTAAAAAATTTTCTAGAATACAGTCGGGGAACTGAAAAATGGCTCTTATAAGCAGAGTTTACAAAAAGAAGGCAGCAACAACCAGGAATTCAAAAGTGGCTCTTGTAAGCAGAAAGCTCTTTTATCAGATCAAATGGTTAGTTTCAATTCGACCATCAGGCATACATGATGAACTGCAAAAATTATGATCATTTTTCGGTTTAAATAAAAAAAATAAAATGCCAAAAATGCATTAATTATTTTTATTAATAACTTTTTTGCATTAAATGTTGGACATAGAGAAATTAGATTTTTATAGTGATATGGAGAAGAGCACAAAATTCATATCTTAAAAAATGATTATAATAGATTTTTCATTAATGATTAAAATAAATTTTCCAGTGTTCAAATGTTTATTAATAGACTAGCATCTAAGATTTTGCATCATGTGTAGTCTATTAATTGCTTTAGAAAAAGATTCAAGTCAAAAAGAGATGTTTATTTTTAAAACATGAGTAAAAATAGCACGTATTTCAATGTTTCCACGCTTGAATAACATTAGCTTGAATAAATCTTAGCTTTACAAGCGGCCAAAATCTCAGTTTTCATATTTTTTCGTTTCACCTTTTCCCAATTCTGTAACCGGGAATTAACAATGAGCTATCGCTACATATCAATGTCAATTTGTGCCGATTACGATATACGCTATATCAATTAATTACAACAAAATAACAAAATTAATTATAGTGTATGCTCGGATACAGGCTGCACCCCCAAATTTAGAGTTAATTTTTGTACAAAAATTTCCACCCCTTAAAATTCAAACCAGATCATCGTTAACTAATGATGTTAATTTAATCCCTGTATTAACCTTAAAAAAAAAACAAAGTGAAAGCCATCTTAAAACAAATTTAGGCAGCCCATCAACAGGTAGTTTAGCTTAAAAGGTCGCACCCAAGTTTTTTCAGTCAAAATTGGGTACAAAATTTTGCGACCTGTATCCGAGCATATATAGTACTTAGTTTAAACCAATTTATTATAACTTTATGTAATTGAATATGGCTGAGTTATTCCAGAAAACGTTAGAGTTGGAAAGCTTACCGCTAGAAGACAAAAAACAATCACGTGATTTGGAGATTTTCGCTTACACTCTGATAGAATATAATCACGGATATTTGGAATTGCAAGCAAGCAAAAAATGGGTACAGATTTGTACTGCATTTGCGATCTAAACAAATTTCCTAAACAGTTAACAGTTAAATCACCGATTGAGTTTTTGTACACTTCTTTTTCTGAACTACTTCAGTCATGTGGCATGGCTGTGACTAGCAATGGCTTTTGGTTGTAACATACTGGCAAGTGCTACAACACTGAATTTATTTTTCAAGAATTATTTTTTCTTCCGAAAATTGATGAAATGTTACTTTGGTCAATAAATTTGCCTTTTAAGAATTAATTGAGTATCCGGAAGCAACACAAATTTTTGTTCAATAAATCGTTCGTTGTTTACTCTTCCCTGCCTCAGATAATTCATGGTCAGAAATGAGCAAAGGTGCCAAAAGTGGCAGTGAATTTGTGCATGTGGATTCCTATTTACTTCGCATACCATCTATAGAGAACAGTTCTACAACATAAACTGAGAGCCTCTATAATCAACTCTCCAGATTCTTTTTGCCACTCAGATTGCCACCCAGCTAATAAAACATAAACTTTATAATTGCGAAACAAATATTTTGTCTGCTCAACTAATTAATTCACCCAGCAAAAATTTAGTAAAAATTTCTGGTGGCTTTTGCTGCTGTGCATTAGTTTGTTTTTTGTTTTTTATTATTAGTTTGTATTTTTTTAATAGTAATCAGCCTGGCAAAAATTTTAAATGTACAAGGTGATTATAATTAAAGTCCCTTTGTAAAAATGCTATAAAAAAACAACCATGAGTCCGAATGACTTCAAATTTGGACTGAGCATTCTTGAAGAAGGGGCATTTGATATGGGATAAGAAAAAAATAGTTCCAAAATTTATCACTAGATGGCGCTGTAAGCGGCATAACGGAAGCGGATTCAGCTAGAAGTGACATTTTGAATTGAAATACGACGGCTTTGGCATGAGTTGTTTATGGCATGATGTTTTTACATTAAAGTTGGTCAAGGAATGCAATTGACACTAAAACAAGTTAAACATGATTTTTTTTTTATTATACAGTACAGTATTAGCAAAAAATCAACTGTACCGGTCAATGAACATGATTGCTTCGGGTTTGATGATGGAAAACATGACTTTCAAGTCATTTAACAGTTGTGGCACTGTTAGTGCAAAGCCCATCCACCACGGCAAGGTCGTACCACATCGGATGGGAAAAATCGGTTTTTAATTGTCCTTGGGCCAAAAACCGCATAAAAAGCACATAATGATTCGGTTTTTAATTGTCCTTGGGCCAAAAACCGCATAAAAAGCAACAATGGAAACGCCTATTAATTATCTCGGGACTTGCGCAAGACATGTTCAATATGCTGTCCACCATTTTCCTCCACAAGTTTTAACCGATAAACAGCATGTTCCACAACAGACCGGAGTGTCTCCGGGGTCACGTTGTGAACGTGGTGCGTAATCCGAGCCTTCAATTCCGCTAAATTTGCAACCGGGCCACTGAACACATGATTTTTAAGGTAACCCCAGAGCCAGAAGTCACAAGGATTGAGGTCCGGTGATCTTGCAGGCCAGGCTCTCGGAAAATGACGGCTGATAATTCTATCATCTCCGAAATGTGTCTTCAGCAGTTGCTTCACTGGCTTTGCAATGTGCGGAGGAGCGCCATCTTGCATGAAAATTATTCTATCCACGCATGCATGCTGTTGAAGTGTTGGAATTACCTGGTTGCGTAAAAGACACGCATACCGTTGACCATTGACTGTACAGGTAACGGGACCCGCAGGACCCACTTCCTCGAAAAAAAATGGCCCTATAATCAATGATGTTGTCATCCCGCACCACACAGTTACCTTTGCAGAATGAAGCGGTATTGAAACACATGCGAAAGGATTTTCCGTTGCCCATATCCTGCAATTTTGTGTATTGACAACGCCGTGGAGATAAAAATGGGCTTCGTCTGTCCACAAGATGTTCCATGGCCATTCATTGTCCACTTCCATGCGAGCTAGAAATTCTAAAGCAAACGTGTGTCTAATTGGCAGGTCAGCAGGAAGTAACTCCTGAACATGGGTAATTTTATAGGGATAACAATGCAGGATATTGCGTAAAATTTTATTGACCGTGCTCACAGGCATGTCTAAAGTTCGGGCAATTCCCCGTGCACTGCACGTTTGCACACCACTGTTCGACCCTTCCTCTAATGCTTCAGCCACATCTTCTACTGACGTCAAAGCAACTGCTTTCCTCCCTCTGCCAGATTTCACTGCAAAAGAACCTGTCGCTTCGAATTTTTTAATCATACACCTCAGAGCCTTTGCAGACATCGGACCACATCCTTTTTTCATTCCCTTTAATACCCGAAATTTCTTTAAAGCTGCTATGGCAGAGTCGCCATTCTTGTAAAAGAGCTTCACAAGCAGAGCGCGATCCTTCATTGACAGACCCATGGCAAGCTGCTGAGATACAAATATGACGAGAACGCCATGAGGCCTGCGTTTTTATAACACATGCAATGTCTCATGCGCATGCGTATCTTTCAATTTGCATAGTACAAATCCTCCTAGGCATAATATGCCGCTTACAGCGCCATCTAGTGATAAATTTTGGAACTATTTTTTTTCTTATCCATATCAAATGCCCCTTCTTCAAGAATGCTCAGTCCAAATTTGAAGTCATTCGGACTCATGGTTGTTTTTTTATAGCATTTTTACAAAGGGACTTTAATTATAATCACCTTGTATTTTGAATTGCTCAGTTCCAGAAAGGATTGAAAAAAGTGAAAATTAATGGAAGTTCATAAACGGAATTAATTATAAAAATATGCACCAAATGAAAGGAAAAATTGCACAAAAATTTATAGCTAGTATTTCAAAAGTAAAAATCAATTCTGAAGCATAACTTTAAATTACTTTTCTCCTCAAAATGAAGACACTTGAAACTCTCATATCCTGTAGTTCATTATTTGTATCAATAAACAAATAATCTTTAAACATTAAATTTAGTAATCCAGTTATGTATTTTTGTTATATTTTAATATTTGATGTTAAAATACAAGAATCTAACAGATAAATGCCTTTTTAATATACAGCCAGACCTCGCACATTCGCTCTTTGTGAATTCACAAATCCACGAAAATTTCATTGCAACTGAACTTACTTGCATCTGGATTTTTTTCCACACATTCATGAAATCCTCGAAAAACCCTACAGAAGTGTTTGTTTTAATTTTTGTACTAATTTATAATAAGTTTTCATGCTTTTAAGTGTAAAATTGGAATAAAATATGCTAGTGTGACAAATATCAGTTTGGTAATACTGTACTCTATTTTACATCAAACACTTGTCTCTTTTTTTTTTTTAGGGTAATGTATTAAGCTAACTTTCAAATGAAATTAAAGTGTTTGGGAGCATGACTGGAATCATATTTACGGTTTCAACTACAGAAACAAGCCTATATTACCGTTTTTAGTGACTCTACCAAACATCTGCGAATCTTCTTCAATCGCGACGGATTCTGAAATCTAACCTCGCGAATGTCTGAAGCCTGACTGTGTCACTAAGTTATAAATACCAGATGAAGCTTGATATTGCGCTTGCTGATTTCCCATTTCTCCCATGCTCACTGAATGAGCTTGGGAATGTCCAGGAGGGCCTCCAGGTGCTTGCTGATGCATCTCTTGAGACATCTGAGGTCCAATAGGGGAGGGACAAGATGGGCCTTGAGGACCATTATTTTGTTGAGATATCGGTTGACCTGGAGAAATTTGTGGGCCTGGAGAACCTTGTGGTAAAATCATATTTGGACTAGGACCAGACGATCCATGAGGTCCCATACTGGGGCTTGACACAGGTCCAGGAGGACCTAAGTTTGGACTTGGAATTCCTTTGTTTCTTGCCATTGCTACTAATTGAGAGTAACGTGGATCATCCTGTAAACCTTTTTCTTCCATTGTATTCAATGCCTGAAAAAAAAATGAATGTTTTCTTTAATATGGTATGGCTAAAAAAAAAAATTAATCTCTGAAATAAATTATTATTGGTAATAGAAAATTCTTGATAAAGGGATACAAAAACTCAAGCTTAATATCAGACTTGACAAATGTCTGAAATCAGGAGAGGTGGTTACTTTAATTTAGGTAAGATTCAAAAAGTCAGATCACCTGATTAAGAACAAGCATAGATTCAGAGCAATCAAAGAAATAATATCCATTCTTAAATTAAAAAATGATCCCAGGAAAATCACTAATTATGAAAACCCAGAAATACCAACTGATAAAAGTAAGTTGTTAAACAAAAAAGCTCACAAACTTTGAAATGAATTCTTTATTAGATGCTATTGATAATGTGACAAAACAACCTATTAGAAAATCAATTAGTTCATGGTGTTGCTGATTGGCAGACATGTCTTCCTGTTGTATATAGTTCATGGGTACAATGTAAATTCTTTGTAATTTTCTGTTTTTGCCTGAGATGATGGTAAGGACATCAAAACATGTCAGCACATAATGAAATTACTCTATTGCTTTTCTAGATCCCCATCTCTTCTTTGTATTAGTGCCTTTTTTTGTTGTTACTCCTACTAGTATTTTAATGTGTCCCTTTCCAATCATAATTCTGCTGCCCCTCTAGTCTAGATCCCTTTACAATCACTATCCTGTCACTCTCTTAAAGCTAGGGACAGTACTAATGGAAGGGCTGCTGTAAATGCAAATATTTAGAGTCAATAAGAGTCCAATTACCGACATCAAGCCTTGGAATTTCTTATAAGGCCAGTTATAAAAAAGTGACACCTGCCATCGACATTTATCTGCAACCAGAAGCCAGAGCCTGGACTATAAAGTTTCAGTAGAGCTCAGGTGTCCGTCATAATCATGTAGAACAGGGGTCAACAAATTACAGCACATTTGCTAACCATGGCATATGAAACAGTTGAATGTGATGGATAGGAGCCCAAATTTAACTTTTGCATTAGATCGATGTGTGCTGGAGTTTTTTAAAGTAGCCATAAACTTTGATTGGTCATTGCCATTTTGTTTTCGAAGCTTTTCTATCACATTAGCTTTTGGCAACTGAAATGCAAGAAAGAGTTAATTGTGTCTGCAATTTTGAGTGTATAAACATGTATACATATATCATAAATGCAAGATGAAAAATAAATGGTCAAAAATGTTGAGGAGAGATGAATTTCAATAATTTTAGAAACTGAAATAAAATTTGGGAGCAGATTTTATTTGCAAAATGAACAGGAGGGGTTTCCTACTGTATACAGCATACATAAGATTAGTGGAATAAAATTGTAACAAAGTTTCGGCACGATGCTACTGAATGGTTGCTGGGTCTTGATGTAGACCAGCATTTTCCAATTAGCTAAGAGCCCTTTTTTCCTTTTTAACAAGTTAAGCCATGGGACCCAAATTTTCCAATCGCTTTAGTTAAAAGTAAGTGGCGATATCTATAAAAGATGTAATAATACCATTATTATAAAAGGTAAAATGCTTGAGGTCCGTGGACCACCAAACAGGAAACACTGATGTAGATGACACATCAGATGAAAAATAATATAAATCTCATTCAATCACAGTTTTCATTTATCCATTGGCTATAATCATTGCTCATTTCTGTTGTTCTGGCTTGAAAGCCCTATCTGCAGTATATAATAATAATGTCCTAGAAAGATTAAGTCAGTGAAAGAATAAGAGATATTTATGTATTTTGCAATTCTATTGTTACACCTGTTTTTTTATAAATACATGTATTTAGGTATACCAATTCATGAACAATCCTTTTGCATCTCACAGCTGATATTGAAAAACAGCCACTTGTTCTACGTCCATGCTCTATCTTTCAAAACATTCCATTTATATAAGGAAAATTATGATAAAAATCAAGGAAGCTTCTGAATTGTTTGTACAAGCTTTGGGAGGTGCTTCCTGGCAGGACAAAGAAAAAAGATGTCCAGTGATCCTATGTCCAGAAATTCATACTTTTGCCACTAGGTGGCTCTGAGGTTTCACTAAATCACTCTCCCACTGTCATTTTCATGAGACAATGTCACTAATTTAGCAAGAAAACTGGTAACCATACAGAGTTCTGACATCACAGTACCACGTCACCAATCTCTGCTGACAGTTGCAGATTGGCCATCTGACTGGTGTATTAGATTTTTATAAGGTTTTGGAGCTGTAGGGGACACCCCCTCGTGAAAGTATGCCTGGGGACATCCGTTCACTAGACATTTAATGTACAGACAATTTGGGGACACTGTATAGAAGATAATCAACGTTTCTTGTCCACATTGATTTATTATCAGGAGCTGGATATACATTTCAGTTACATTGTGATCATCATCAGCAAAGTACAAGGAAGAGGTTGCTAAACACAAATTATTTAAATTTTCAAGAAGTTTTCATTGTCCTCTTATTTAATAATTATCCACAGTGTAATTTCAGAATTTTATATAATTGTGTGAAGTATTCTCATAATATTTAGTATACAATAATAATAAGAGATTAAGCCCATTAAATGCCAGATAACATTAATATAAGGCTGTTCAATAAGGACTAAAATTGAGTTTTTCCCCTCCACTCCCATTAACTAGTTTTAAGTGAATGTGGCCTTTCTCAAAGTCCTCTCCCCCTGAGGAGGTGGTACAAACAATAGTCTGAGATACTCTTTAAAATTGCCTCCGAGTATTTCAAGATACCAATGAACTTTTAAGCAATTTCGCTTGATGTTATGAAATTCCCTTGAGATGGACTTCAAATGAGGAAAAAGAAAAAGTCATGACATGCTAAATAAGGGCTATATAATGGATGAGGGAGAAGAGTTAGGTTTTTTGGACCAAATATTCTGTCACAGCATTGCTACGTGAAGATGCTCATGCAAATTGGTGTAAGTACTGCCAGTGATAGCATGATGTGCTGACAACACGTTGAATCTACAGTGAAACTCTCCATCACTGCTAAGTGTATTAATGTCAAGTCTCTGCAACAACTGCAAAAAAAGCACCTGGGACACCTTCCATAAATACCTTAAACCACAAAAAAATATGTTGCATTATCCCTTTAAAGGGCAACTGATGTCAAAATTTTAGAAAATATAAAATTAAGTAAATAATTAAAGGAAACTCTATAATTCCATCATGTAAATTGAATTTCGATAATTTTTCTTTTACATTTAATAAATGCAACAAATATTCGCTATAAAACGAACGCCGCATAAAGAATCATTTAACACATTTGCTCTACAGAGGGCGTTGATGACATCATACTGGCGAAACAAATTTCTAATAGTGTAGTTGAATATTTAAAGGAGAGGAAGGAAGGCGGGGGGGGGGGTGAGAGAGAGGGGAAGAGAAAAAAATAAAAAAGTTTTCCAAAAATAAAGAAGAATAATGATTGAAAAATACAATGAGGTTGACTTATTCTATTACGGATTGCCTCAATTAATGTACGCATGACATCAGTGGCAAAAAGTCGTGGGCAAGCTCAAATCAACTCGAGCTTTGAAAACTGCTGTTAGAAAAATTATACTTAAAAAGATACTTTAAGTTATAAAAAAAAATAATAAGTCTAATTAGAGTTAGTTGTATGTACTTTATATAATTAAATTTGACTGTTATTGATAGGTGATGTATGGTGTCAGTTGCCCTTTAAGCTCACTGCAATATTTCATAGGTTCTAGCGCTGTTTTTTTTTCCCTTAAGAGGATAACAGAATTTAATAGCTGCATACTTATCATCAGACAACTTGCCTTCACTTTTATAAACCCTTTAGCTAGATGAAAGTGTGCACAGTGCTTCTACCTCGTGATCTTGCAGAACAAAAAGGTGCTTTTTTTACCTTTTAATTTCAATGTTTTGTGTTAGCATTTTTAAAGTTTGCTCGTGGAAAAATGAGTCCGTCTTTACTGAGCAGCATATGTAAAACAAATTATAAATGAAAACAATACCCGCTGCAGTGCATGAATGTTGTCTTGAGGATAAATGGGTTGTGATATAGGCTGTTGTGGTTGCTGTGGTTGAGATGATGGTGGAAGCTGTTGTTGGGGTTGTGGTCCAGGATGAGATTGTGGTGGTGGAGGCCCTCCTCCTGGCATGGATGGTATTGGTGATAGTTGACCTGGTGGTCCAATGTTAGGTGAAGACTGACCAGGTGGATGGGATGGTGGAGGAGGCATCATTCCCTCCTCAGGGGTGGCCATGGTCAGAACCAATCAAAAACGCTAAACAAAATGGAAACAAATTTCAATTTTGGACACTAGGTTTTTATTATTTATTTAAAAAAAAAAACAAAAACAAAACCTTCTTTAATATTTGTATCAGAAGAGTACAGGTATGAATTCATTTAACAAGCTTGGAAATACTATACTACTACTTCGTAGACTAAAAATGTAATACAGAAATCACCTAAGAACTTAAATTATGCAAATAAATTAAATAGGCTCTATATGCAAAGAAAAGTACCTAATTAAGTGGATTCACATAAATTAATGACAAAAATTTCAATGTAATCTGTTAAAATTTTCGCGAAGAGAAATTAACAAAATAGCATTTATTTAAAATGTCAATATTTAATACGGGCGGATTAATGTGGAATCGCATCATGATCGTTTTGCAATTTTCAAGGATGGGTAAAATTGCATTTCCGATTGCCTTCCACACAAAACAATGAAAGCGACGCACTGTCAATATGTTCACTCTGAGTATTACCGCCAAGTAAAACTTGTTAAAAGTCTTCAGAAAAAAACGAATAAATAGGATGGAAAAGAAAACTATCAACATCAACAAATATATAGAAAAGCCAAGATGGCTTCTTTTCAGTAAAAAAAGAAAATAATTAGGTAATATAACATTAAAAACGGATTAACAGTGGGCTAGTGAAACCATTTCGGCCATAAGCGAGCGCTATTTTTGATCGTAATGTAAGTAATGAGAAATGACCCCGACCTTCACAGAATCACAATAAACATAAGCAGGATGAGTATTCAGGGAACAACTTTGTATCGATCTTCTCTGACGGACAATAAGCTAAGTGCCGGCTGCATTACGCATGCGCCTACTCATTCCCTTACGACATCAGTTTTTTTCTTTGCGAATGTGGCGAAAATGACATCTCAAACTTCCCAAGTGATCATTAATTCAGTACCTCTCTTTTTAACCATCAGAATTATGATCGTAAAATATTAAAAAGTAAATTCCACTGCTGATTGAAACAGAAACTGATGCTTCATCTGTGGTGATCGGTAACCTAAAGAAATGAAGTGTCATCGATTTAGTATTTAGTGCTCACCAGATGGCGATAGGTACCAGGAGCGCTCTCTTTGCAACCATCATAGTCTCTGGCCTGACAAGACTTCTACATGTATTTCAATAAATCCAAACAAATTACACAAGGTCGTACTACCAAAGAAAATTTCATGATGAAGAGTATAAACTCTGATGTTTTCACTATACATTAGGTCGAAGTTTAAAAAAATTGACACATCTTTCACTCCTGCCCTATCAATGTTCTTAGAGCTAAGAACTGTTGTACCAGTTGCTGGCAGCTAGGAGACAACTGACTAGATAAGAGACAAATTGAAACGAATCAAATTGACAGCAACTATTGTAAGAAACTGATAAGATATAAGTATACAGTAACAATGCGTAGGTATTATTACTGTATAATAATATCTTATCAGTTTCTTACAACAAATAGTTACTGTCAATTTGCTTTGTTTCAATTTGTCTCTAGTTCATTTATACAGAGTTTTATCCTTGTATTTTGTTCATTAATAACTATATACTCTGTTCTACGAAATTTCAAATGTCAATTGTTAGACATTGTTAATCTTATCTTATTTTGCAATAATGCTAACAATCGGAAATTTAACTGGACACACCCTGTCAAACTTTCTTTGGACAGAGTTTAGTCAGTGTTTATGCACGTGGCTGCGTCAGCGGGTTCTTTATCTTAGCGGCTTCGTCAGCCGGCTGACATTGACACCAGTCGATGACATCATATCATTGTTTCAGCCTAGCGTTCTTGATTTTCCATCCGATAACGTCATCACTGGGTGTCTCTGCCAGCCGCCTCGGGACATAACTAGAATAGTTGTCGTTTAAGCCCCTGGTTGCCCAACTGTTGCCGCAACCAAGTGCGTAAACGATAACTATTCTAGTTATGTCTCGAGGTTGCTAGCAACCAGTCGCCATCATAAGAGGACTAACTCACTCGACAATCAAGAAATTGGTCAACCATAAGGGTGGCTTGTTTCTTTAAGACACGTTCTCACTGTACGAGCAACCAACCCATCCCGCTCTTTTTGTCACTGTTTGTTGTTATCATCCCTCTTGACTTGTGTCAAAAAAATATTTTTTATTAAAAAAAGATAAAAACAAAAAATATGAATTTCAATACAGAAAGATTTATCCTAAAATAGGAAAGAGGAGAATGATTTGAGATATCATCCGAATTATTAAAAATTTTATTTTCATACTTGAAAATCATTGAAAAACATTTTTGAACATCCCTTCTCTATAACATTATTGTACTAGGAAGTGCACAGAATTTCATTTTCTCCTTATTCTTTATGCACAAAGCCACTGCAGTTACATCTACCACGTTCTACTTGAGAGGCAGCTAGTGCAATGCCGATTCAAAGACTCCTGTCTTTGGTATCTATATTTTTATTTCTCACTACCATGGTTGCCAGCAAGTGGTCGACAGTGCATTAGGGACCTTATACTCGATCCCTAACAGATATGGAAAATCAGCAACAGGCACCATTTCAAATAGCCAGAAATTTCATCTGATTATCAATATCACCAGTCAAACAATTTCATCTTCATTTAATGTGGGATTATTGAAGACTCGTGGATGGGCCAATCTAACTTATGCAAAGGCCTACCCAGCTACTTTATCCATGACAAATCTCTACCACGGAATACAGAAGCAAAGCTCTAACGGTTTCCTACATTAGATAAGATAGTGGCATCAATTTTCTTTGTGGTGGATGGAAAGGCAATGCAGCGTCCATGGCAATGCTAATTGGTTGCTTTTCGATCTTCCCCAACCTCCACCTGCAGTATCTATGGCAACTCTTCCCACCCAGTTTCTGATTATTTTTAAACTTTCAGGTTGTAGATTTTATTGATTGGACTGGAAAATTTGAATGAAATGCAGATAAACGTCATTTTTTTTAATGTTCCATTTTATCAGGAATACATTATTGAGGGAAATATAACGAGATTAATGAAAAGCAGTAAATAGAACAAACATTACATTTGTAATCAAATACAATGAAAATACACTAGAATATGAGATGCAACTTTTTTCTTTAAACAAAGTAAAAAACTTTCAAGAACTTTAACATAATTTCAATAGCTCTAGTGATTAGTAATTTTTTAAAATTTCCTTGTCCTGGGTGAACTTACAGCACATCTCATTAATTTGCAGTAGATCCCTTTTAAGCACTTTGCCATGTGTTCTGAATTCAAGTCACATTGCCCTCACGAAGTGCCATAGTTCAAAACATATGATGGGAGAAACCCTTAACACGTCTAAATTGCCATGCTTGGGTTCTAGTTTTGAATCTGTGCCACTCTATCTGATAGTTTTCTTTTGTTTTTTTTAACATTGCGCCACTGAACAGAGTAACAAGGAAACCTGGGGAGCTTCGCTACCATCTACCATGTACAGTCAACTGTTGACGAGATCCCTGGAGTGGCCAGTCCATTGATGAAAATGGGTGAGCCGACTGGGGAGGGATGTTGGACGTTCTTTGTTTATGTGAAGTGAGTCATGAAGAAACGATTCCTCTCTCTCCCCATTCTCCAAACGGCCCACCCATTTTCATCAATGGACTGGCCACTCCAGGAGTCTTGTTGTCAACGGTGGACTGCATCTACTTCCAGGGGTATACGTAATACACGCCTGCTAAGACCCACTCCAAACCCAGATAACTGATAAAAGTTACCATAATCATCCTCATCCAGGTCAACAACCATATCTTACAACATACTGGACAATCTTGAAATATCATTTCAGTCACATCAAAGAATTGTATTAATCAAAATACAGTAATTATAATACTCTTCAAGTGACTGAATCTAGATAGTTTGACCTTTGGCAATTGTTATAGCAGCAGACTGGTTGTTGTTCTTTTAATCTGGGTTAGAACCCACCCCCTCATCAGAGACTATCCTAAAGTTTTTTTGGAAAAGTGGTCAAAAAAAGTCCCATATCCTACCAGCTCACTGGGGCTTCCCCAGTGATTTACATGGTCAGTCTATTGCCAATTGTTTGCCAAAGTCATAATATAAGAGGTGTCTTATTTGAATTAATTTGTTATAAACATCATGAATAAAAAGTAGACTGCTTTTCTACAAAAGGTTTATTAGGCATGGGTAGGCATATTTCAACTGCAAGGCAGTCTTTCAGTATGACAAAGTAATTATACAGAGGCAAATTATGCAGAGTGAACTAAAACAAAAGGGACAAACTTCAAGAAAAGTAATAAAGTTCAAATCAACATATGTCTGGTGAAAACTAGTAACAAGAAAAACTACATAATCCAAAAAATTATTTTCATAACACGTATGTACATTCCGATGACAGTCATCATCATCATCATCAGTATGTGATAACATTTTTGTAATAAATTGTTATCACGCTGATGATGATGACTTTGTCGTCGAAATGTACATACGTGTTATGAAAATAATTTTGTGGATTGTGTTTTTTTTTTCCTCTTCTAGTTTTCAGCATATCTAGATCTCCACAGTTTCTTGGCTCCACTGGAATATTTTAGTAATACAAGTCTGGAAATGCAAATAATTGTATACACGATATCATGCCCTCCATAATAATACAGACTGTAATTTTTTTCTGTTGCAGAGTTATTTCTGAGCGATCGTCATGCAGCAGAGGTACAATGGTCCATTATTCATATCAGGAACAAGCCGAGACGATGATTGTTACAATTGGCTCTCTTGTACTATATTGTAAGATCCTGATTGGACCCCTGTTTTCTGCATACATATATATATAAAATTTGTCTCTATACAATTACTTTGGCTTGCTGAAAAAAAGACTGCCTTGCAGTCAAAATATGCATATCCGTGCCTAATAAACCTTCTGTGGAAAAGTGGTCGACTTTTTATTCATAAAGTTTAACACCCACATTCTCACACGTAATTTTATTTATTGTTATAAATAATTGTTAATCTACTGTTGTAATTCAAATTGTGGATGGCAAAAGCTGAAATGTGTAGGTTCATTAAGATATTAATTTTGTTAGTGTCTATACTTTTGTCCTTATTAAAATACAGAGTGAGAGAAAATGGCAGCAACTCCATGAATAAGGAAAACTTTTATTAACATGGTATAGGATACTAAAGGTGCATGCAATAGAGACTGGAAATGAACGCATATGGGTCATTCCATGTCAATTCGGGCAGAAATTTTATAGTTTTGGCACTTGACCTCTCGGATTTTAATGAAATTTGGTATATACAATTGCCCTAGGGAGTTGATAATGAATGCCAAATATTATATTTTTTATATTTTTATGGAAGTTACGGACATGTAAAATTTTCAAAATTTGAGTGAGGGCCTTATCTATGAAGTACTATAATTTTGGTTGTATTTTACTTAGAAAGGTGTGATTGGTGACATATGAAAGCTCCTTAAATGTAGATTCTATATAAAATTTTAAAAATTATATTACATGCACAAATATTTGAATTTAATAAAAATATTTTATTTATGCAAATTTCTCAAATGGTGGTATTTTATTTTTGGTTAAAATATTATCATCATCTTACACATACTTTCATAAAAACTATACAAAAAATTCAAAACTGTGTTTTGCTCTGTTTTGAAGATATTAATTTTTTAAGAGTTCCAAGCCACAGTACATCCGTTTGTATGTTACAGTTCTTCAGATGGACAAGGCATCCTAAGAAATATAAATTTTGTGGTAATATCCGATTGTCTTAAACATTCTACAGCTGTTTTTTATTCCTTTCAATGTGAACTCATCAAGTTTTTAAAAGAAAATTCAATACTTTCCCCCCTTTTATTTAACTTATTTTTAAATGATCTTTCATACGCCATCTTACCAACTATTTCTATTTTTTATGCGGATGATGCCACTTTATTACTCTCTAGTCAAGATCAGACAAACTTAGTTCGCTCTCTTAATCAGGTGCTAACAGTATTGAAGAAATGGAACAATAACAACCGGATGTTGCTTAACATTCAAAAAACCAAAGTCATGCTTTTCACACAACGAAACAAACGAGAAATATCTATCCCATTATTGTTTCTCTACGGTAATAATTTAATTTCAGTTACAAAATCATTTAAATATTTAGGCCTTTATTTGACACATGATTTGACTTGGAACTTGCATGTTGATTACCTAATGAACAAATTAAACAAAAAAATAGGTATGATCTCCAGACTATACTATTTACCGAATAATATACTTTATCTTTTATATTTCTCGGGGATACACTCAAACTTGTGTTATGGCACCATCTTCTGGGGGTCTACCACATTATTTAATCTGGATAGAATAACGAAATTACAAAAATGGTTCATACAAATAGTAATAAAAGCACATAGGTTGGACTCAGTCTCGCATTTGTTTCTACCATTACATATACTCATAATACAACAAATATATTTTATGCAAACGTGTGCATTTATATACAAAATTACAAAAAGTTTAATTAAAATATCTACTCCTATTATTATACAAAAAAGCTGCGAGATCCATAATTATTTTACACGCAGTGCTAACAGAATTCGATTGCCTTTTATTAGTCGTAATTATAGTGGAAGATGTGTGTCCTATAAAGGCATACTTAATTGGCCTGCTCTGCCTGAGAATATTCAGTCCTTAACGCCCTACAGAATATTCAGAAGTCATCTGAAACGGTTTGTGCTTCATAATATCGAGGTCCGATATGACTACCGTAATAATTAACCAATACAGATATATTAATAATTATCAACGAGATTTGATACTTTTATAGTGATGGCTAAATCCAATTCACTCTTTACCTGTTTACTCTTCTATAGATTATATAATATAGTGATTACACTGGGAAACTTTCACGGTGATCACCTTAGCTTGTCTCTTAATCTGATATAGTTTTAGTTATATAAAAAAAATTTGTTATTTGTCTATTGTAGATTTGGTTAATTGTATTTCTAATTATACAATGTGTCTAATGTTATATTCTTTCTTGCCCATAGGGATTTAACCTGTCGGTCTTTTGACCATACCAATCCCTATTGGGCATTACTGTATTCTCATTTATTAAATAAATAAAAATAAATAAATAAAAATAAAATAAAAAAATAAATGTAGAGAAGATATGAGGGTTGGTCGAAAAGTAATGCCTCCATGGCTGTAACTTTATTTGTTAACCGATTTTCAAAATTCTCTTTGTATCTAATAATTACATTTGTCCTCTATGTAATCTGCTATTCACTTTTCGACATAGTCCCCATCCCTTTCCATGCACTGCACTAACGTGTGACCACTCGGGTGAACCATTGGAGAGGAATTCTGGGGTTGTTGTCGACACCAGGATTGAATGGCAGCTTTGGACCATCTTTTGCAGCACAATAACGCTCACCCGCAAACATTCGCCACACATTAAAAGTGTTGCAGTGTCTACAGTTCAAAGATGAAAAACTGCAGTTCAAAGATCTTGCACCTTGCACCTTTGACCACTTCCCAAAGAAGACAAAGCATCTTAAGGGACATTCAATCCCTGATGACGAGATTGATGACGAGATAAAAGATGCTAGTCAATCCTCTTATCGACAATAACCCTGGATTTCCGAATTTCTGCAGAGTGGCTCTATTTCGCCACATCTCATGGGAAGGGGTCAAGTGACGGATTAGGAAGAACACTGAAAAGATTAGCTGCCAGAGCTAGCCTTCAAATGTCCCCAGAAAATCAAATACAAGCTCCAAGGAATTTATACGATTTCTGTTAAGTTTCAAAGGAAGAGATACAGGCATATGAAAAAAAATTACAGAATAGATTCGATTCAGCCAGAGCTGTGAAACGGATAAGAAATTATCATACGGCCGTACCTTTATCTGAATCACATGTTCAGAATGAGATGATTCAAAAGTTACTCTCCAGTGACTGGTCGGAGGTGGAAATGCCCGCCACCAGCCTCACACTAAATTTGTGAGACACTATATGGCTGGTGAAATTTGCTGAACTTCAGTTGTGATTTCCTCCTTCAGCTCAGGCAAAGTGTGTGGATTGATTGCATACACCCCCAAAGGAAGAAATCGAGAGGTGTGAGTCCGGGGAGTGTGCAGACTAGATGCCACGCGAGATGATTCGATCAGCAAAGAAGTCCTGCATTGATGTGTGCACTGTACACGTTTCCATGCACTACTGCACACTAACTTTTGAGTCACCTTGTATAATGAAGCCTGTATCAACTTCAGCTGCCTCTGCAATTCATCTCGTCCTTCAGGGTAATTCAGAAGTGATCGACTCTGAGGAAGTGTAAAGTAAATATACTTTCTTTATTACTAACAATTTGACATCATAATGAAAATTTATATTTTCCTACTAAATTATCTTCTTATTTAACAGGTGCTCAATACTTTTCTTTCTTCTGAAAAAAAAAATCTGAAGTTCTAAGAAATATTTTTCCTATTGATATAATTATTATTGTAATGCTACTATTGATTTTATTTTTTCGTGTAATTATAATTAATAATACTATTTATATAAATAATAAAAGGTAAATAAATGAATGGTCCCAAGGATACATGCTTTCTCTTCCCTGTACGAGTAGTCAAGTCCGTACTACCTGACTCCCGCTGCTTGGAGCTCAAGCTTTAAAAATTAATATCTTCAAAACGGAGCAAAATACAGTTTTGAATTTTTTGTATTGTTTTTATGAAAGTATGTGTAAGATGTTAATAATTTTTTAACGAAAAAAAAATACCCACCATTTGAGAAATTTGCATAAATAGAATATTTTTATTAAATTCAAATATTTACGCATGCGTAATATAATTTTTAAAATTGCACATAGAATCTACAGTTAAAGAGCTTTCATATGTCACCAATCATATCTTTCTAAGTAAAATACAACTGAAGTTACAGTACTTATAGATAAGGCCCTCACTCAAATTTCGAAAATTATAAATGTCCATAACTTCCATAAAAATCTATAAAAATTAATAATATTTGGTATTCATTACCAACTCCTTAGGGCCAGTGTACATCCCAAATTTCATTAAAATCCGAGAGGTCAATGGCAATGCCTGCCTGAACTGACGTTGAATGACCCATATACTAAGCTATGGATGGAATTTTATACCATTCATGATCATGACCCGTGGGGGTTGTGAAGAATTTTTGCGGGAAGTGATGAAATTAAAATTATTTCCTAAATTAAGAGTTAATCACTTTTCAGGGTTATATAGAAATCCTGTCTAAAGGGCCCAAATAGAAATAGGTTGTGTACCAATGATGTAGGTTAAAGGAGAGGAAACCACTAATCCACATAAGGTTTTTAATCAGACGA
>JAHWFO010044110.1:327852-341497 GCA_023313115.1 Rhysida immarginata | reverse complement strand
TCGTCTGATTAAAAACCTTATGTGGATTAGTGGTTTCCTCTCCTTTATTCTAACGTCTGTCCACAGTATCTGGCTCCATTTATTTAGAGAATGATGTAGGTGTTCAAGACCAGAGTGTCTTGATGTTGGGGTCTGGTAACTTCACTGCCAAGGAAGATGTTTGACCTCATTTTCTTACCCTTCAAACCAAGATTGGATATTCGTAGCAGCACTGTCATCCTGTGTGAAAATAAAAATAACTAATTGCTCAAAATTAGTCCTAGCTAGTTACTTTGTCTTTCAAGGTGATAATTGGGCCTACAGAAAACCACAATATAGCCACCCCAATCATGATGGAACTTTACATCATGCTTCACTAATGGCATTAGTCTGAATTGCAAGCTTCTTGCTTAAGCCCATCTGATAATCAGGAACAATGCTAACAGGATTTACTGGATCATTTCATATGTTTCTATTCAATAAAAGTAGTGATGTCCCTAGCCTATTTTGGCATGGTACAACATCCTACAATTTTAATTTGGCTCACTGCAAACATCCTAAAGCCCCCAGTACCCATGAGTGGCTTAATTTGGGCTTATTTAAAGTACAATAATGACCTATTTGAACTAGCACCTTTTTTCCCTTGTCCTCACTAGTATTTTAATGTGTCCCTTTCCAATCACAACCCTGCTGACCTCTCACCCCTTTACAATCATTACCTTGCTGCCCCTCAGTCTAGGACCAGCAGTAAACAGTCCTACATTTGTATTCACTGCACCACTCTTTTGTCCATGTTGATTGACCTGGTGTATCAGTGGCCTGACAGTTGCAGCTGAGCCATTTGTTATGAAGCACCTCCACTTTTAGAAAAGATGGAAGGGGGGGGGGGTCACAACTTGTAAAAATTTGGGAACCACTGGATTAATATGTAGCTTGCTTTTTTTTTTTATGTTTGCCTCACCAATCAGCACTGCCCTAGGCATCACCTGCAACCATCCAAGAAATTAATGGAATTAGTTTGCCAGTTTATCTTAGGCAAGATATGCTTCAGTACACGAATCCATGCCCGTGTAATGGTAGCAACTGGGTAGCGACTTATATCAAACCCAGAGATGGGCCAACGCCAAACCAACTTGCTTAATTTGTGTAATGCTTTCTGTCCAATAAATCATCCAATTGTTCTGAAAATCCAATCATAACATCTTCATGTATAGACATGTATATTCCACGTACAAACTTCCTGTCATTTGCATACTTCTTTCTTGGTGCATCAATATTTTTTGTCAAAATCTACTGATACGAGGTACGTCCAAAAAGTAAGTTCCGTTTGGTAGTACAAAAAAGCAAGTACACACTTAGGGAAGAAAAAAAAAAAAAAAGATTTATTACAAAAAAAATCTCCATACCTTGAACTATTTTTCTACATAGTTCCCACCATTTTGAAGGAACTTCCAGTGGGGCATGAGCTTTTGTATGCCCTCTGCAAAAAAAAGTTGCCGCCTGTGATGTCAACCATGTAATGACAGCTTCTTTTACCCCGTCATTGCTGTTGAACTTCTGGCTGCTTTTACCTACCAACATTCATCTCTTTTTTTTCCACCTGAAGTTGTTCCTTGATTAACATCACAGGTGACAACTTTTTATGAAGAGGGATTCAAAAACTCATGCCTTGCTTTAAGTGCCTTCAAAACGATGGAGCAATGTAAAAAAAAGTTCAAGGTATGGAGATTTGGAAATAATTTTTTTTCCAAGTGTGTACTTGCTTTTTTTGTAGTACCAAACGGAACTTACTTTCTGGACGTACCTCATATACAGTTTATGTGCTGCCATCCAATTTGATAAGACTATTTCATTTTCCATAACAAATTTATTAATCACCAATATTTTGCAAATACAAAGAATTCTTATTATATCAACCACTTCTCCAGTCCATTTTTGTTTTAATTTAAATTTTTTAAACTATCATGTTTAAAACAACAGGCAATTCAGTAAATACGGTGCAGCCCCTCTGTCACGAAACTTGGGAGCCAAGATTTCACCGCCTGCGACATAAGGAGTCGCAATATCGCGAATTTGCTCTTCCACAACAGATGTCACCACTTTAAACAATGACACTAACACGATCATGTCATTCTTTAATGGGTTTTACTGGAATAAAAATACTAAATAGAAAAATACACATGGTTATGCGGTCTTTCATCAGTTTGAAACCTGTTACTCTCTGTTCTTCGGTTTTGCAAATCTATGAAAATGCTGCCAAATGCCTCCCCCCCCCCCCCCCCCAGGCTGATGTGGTTGCCTCTCTGCATCATAGCGTGCCGCAGTCCTGGTCCAGTCATTGATCGCGACTTATCCGATTTCGCAACATAAGGAATCGTGAAATAGAGGAGCTGCACTGTAATAAGATTCCTCATACAAAAATAAGCGCTTAGATTTAAAAATATAGAATAACATCCAATTATATAACATTTTCAAATACATGCATCCAATTTTTGAGAAGAATTTAATAGTATTTAATTTATTGATTTGATTTTTTTTTTTTTTTTTACAGTTAAACAATTGTAACATCAACAATGACTTTCCATAACAGTTTATCATAAATGCCTTTTCAGTTTTAAAAAATTACACAGTTGATACTTTAACTTTTTTTTCTTTATTTATTTGGAGGTAATATTAACAAGTTTTAAATTCTTTCAAAGCCCGTTTTAAAAAATTTTGAAAACATTAGTAAGACGTAAGATATACAGAATTATATCCTTCTATAGAAGATTTTTCCTGAGCTAGATTGCAGGATTGAAGTTTGTCGACTCACCAGAGGAGGATGTATCGGACATTTATAACATAGATAAAAACACTGATATTTACTAAGTTTGCTGACATTTGCGATACTTTCTAAAATATTGATTTTAAAGGGATCATTGTAATTATACAAGATGGTCATGTTTTCTTTGATGGGTTGGAATAGGATGTTCGATGGGTTTCAAGAAAATGGTTTGTATAGATGAATTTATTGTCTTTTCTTTTGAATGATGCACTGTGCTCTTTGTAGCATAAGAAATTTTATTGTTGTACATCAAATTCGTTGTACACAACATCTATTTCAAATTTAAAAAAGCAGCTTCTTTACTATATCACAAACTGAAGAAGCCAGGTATTAAAGACAAAATTGGTTATTTATCTTAATTAATAAATTATATATTGTAAAGCATCTATCTCTTTCACTAAATGATACAATATAAGGACTTCTCATAACTATCATTTAATAAAGTTTACAGTATCAATCACTTTTGCACAAAAAAATAAGTGCTATCAATCCTTCATCAAATTCAAAACCATTTTTGAATTTGAAAAGTAATATGTCCAATGTTAAAATAATAATAATGGCCATAAAGGAATTATTTAACCTCCTTCTTCCTCTCTATATAGTTTTAATTTCACATAATCTACCAATCATAGTGGTTCTATTCCTAACATACTCCACAGAGTTTGCCAATTTCAAACTTTTTTAGTCATAAACAGTTTTTACGGAGAAAAAAGAACAGTCATTCATTTATCTTGCTAAATGGTAGAAAAAGAAAATACCTTTTTCCAAAAGTTTTCCCAAGATAAACCAAGCACATTGAAACATTTCAGGAGGAGAAAATCATTTAGGAAAAATTAAAATACTGTACCTTAGATAAAAAGACAGCTTTAACTTTGATACATACATTGTGTCAATTTTTATTTTGGAGAAGAAACTAGTACCAATATATATAGCAAAGACAGGATGAGACACATTATAACCATAATATAGGCATGGATAACCATGAAAGATTCAAAAATTTCAAGGACAGAAGGGGGAGGGGAAAAAAAAACCCCCCTCCTAGATTATTATGTACAAGTACATAAAGAAATTTTTGTTTAGTTAGTTGCTCTTTTTAAACCAATAAAATTCAGTATTTGTTTAATGTGAGAAAATAAAGACTCATTAAAATAACTTTTGTTTTTGACAATGCTTGCAAGCTATTAGTAGCATTTGAGAATGTTTTTGCTTGTCCTAGCATTTCTTCTACTTTTTATACAAAGTCTGTATGTAAAATTTTATGCACTGGAAAATACTCCCAGTGACACTTTACCCTCAATGGACAACGCCCCCCCCCCCCCCCACCATTTACAAAACACAAGTATACATGCCCTTTGTGGGATTCGAACCTGCAACCTGACGGATTCATGAACTAGAAAGCCTATGACCCGGCTTTCTTTGCCACCGGGCTAGCTGCTTCAAGATTAACATTAAACTTAATAAAATTATCAGAGTTTAATCTGTACACTTCTCCGATTTGTTCATTTCCTCTGAAATGGAGTGAATCGCATTGACAAAGATTGCCATACTTGCTGGGTCCATATCAGGGTAGAT
Source organism: Rhysida immarginata (assembly GCA_023313115.1). Classification (NCBI taxonomy): domain Eukaryota; kingdom Metazoa; phylum Arthropoda; class Chilopoda; order Scolopendromorpha; family Scolopendridae; genus Rhysida; species Rhysida immarginata. The sequence continues at coordinate 337,122 of JAHWFO010044110.1, read as the reverse complement.
GCCATGGCCTAGATTAGCAATGTAGCGTTGAGTGCCAAACTGATCTAACATCTTGTATACAATTTGCTCCAGTAATTCCTAGAAAAGCAAAAGGAATTTTTTTTTAATAAAAAATTCTCGTGGGAAAAAAAAAAAAAAAATTTGGAATTGATTAACAATGCTTATAACACCTTTGAACCATATAGTGCACAAGGATCCAAATTTCCTTGAAGTGTAACATTAGCACCAACTGCTTTTCTAATTAATAAAAAAAAATTTACTACTTAATTAAAATTTAAAAAAATGTTAAAAATCTACAATAACATTTCAATTGTAATGTGTTTTTTGAGTTATCACCTTGCCCAGGCAGGATTGACTGTCCAATCCAGGCCAATTACTTCATAATTACATTCACCAAGTTCTTTTAAAGCATAATGGCCACCTTTAGCAAAAATTGTCTATAAGAAAAAAATTAATTTTTTTTAAGAGAAGGAATCATGTTCATTTATTATAAAAATAAAATAATTAATTACTTAAGCAACCCAAGGGATGTCCTCTGAAGGGCAGAAGCCCAACATGAGGTTGTTAGTAAATGACAAGCACAAACAACAGGACTCGAACCTGCTACTTGCTGGTCTCGAGAACAACAAGACTTTGCGCCTTGGCGCTCTCGCCCAAAACCCAACTCTGAAATTAAGCTGAAATAAAAACAAAGCATTAAAAAAAATAATAAAAATAATTACCATTGGAACAGTATCAAAACCCTGACTTTGTACTTCATGATTAACTCTATCATGAATTTCCTTAATATATGGAATTGCAAAGTTCTGGAATAACTCTGGGCCAAGATACTCTGCATTGGATTCAAACAGCTGAAGCATCTAAAAGGAAGATTTATAACACCAAGGTTTATTACTGAAAAACAAAGCTGAGTAAAGAGAGGATATATTATACCAGACTTATCTGAATATAACTCAACGAGTTCTTCAGTAAACTAAATATATAAAAGTTAAGATCAACTTTAAATCAGTACTCTAAGAAAACTATAAACATTGGTTTTCATAGTCATTTATAGTCTTAAAGAGTAAAAAATCATTAAATGATACAAAGCATAAAATCAGTATACAGGGCATTTCTAAACACAGTTACCAAACATTACACACAGTTAGGGGACACCAAAACAAACAGTTTTTACCATAACATGAGACGGAGGGGAAGGAGGGGGGGGGGGGGTTGGAACTATACCATTGTCCGGCTATGGGGGAGAGAAGTGATCACACTGATAAATTATGATAATGAAAATCATTCGGTAATTGTTGAATGGGTAGACCAGTTGGACCAGTTGCATGGCCTCCCAGGTCACGGATCTTACTCTGCTTGACTTCTTGTGGGGTCACATGAAGGCACTCAACTACCGCACACCTGTCGCTATCATTGCTGGCTTGGTTAGGTTAGGTTAGGATAAGTTGCCAGTGAAGAAGTCCATGAGATGCCAGGACTCTTTGGCAACATACGAGGGTCAATGTTGCGACGATGCAATGCATGTATTGAAATGGCTGGTGGACACTTTGAGCAGCTTTTGTAAGCGTTATTTTCACGTGTTAATAAACTAATTGAAATTACATTGTGTTTTTTCATTTGCATGTTACATCACTTCTTCCCCCATAGCCGGACAATGGTAGGGTTCTGACCCCCCATGCTATGTATGGTAAAAACTATATGTAACGTTTGGTAACCACCTTGTATATATTACATAAGTTTTGCTCACCCTCCCCTTCTTTTCGCTTTTATGTTTTTTCTTTTTAAGTCCTAATATACAGTTATAGTAATTTAGCAGGGTAGCAGGGAATTGATCTAAATTTACCTGTGCTCCTGCTTTTACTTGACCAACTAAGTAATCAACAACAACATTAGTTATCATTTTCAGCAGTGCATGGCTTTCCTGTACATGACGATATAGCCAAGCCTTGCTTTTGGACATGGTCTTAGATCCTCCACCTTCAATCATGTAACTCATTAGAGTCCACTTAAAAAAAAATAATAATAATAATAATAATAATGAAATAAATAACTTAAAAAAACAAGGTTTTTAAAAACATATGAAAAGGTTTTTTTTTTGAAAAAAAATTACTATTTATTATTTTTATTAAATGCTTAAAATTAGACTTACAGGTGCACCACTGAAACCAATAAGAGGAACACGCCCATCCAAAGCATGACGTGTCATAGTAATTGCTTTGAAAACATATGACAATTTCTCTTCTACATTAACATGCTTTTCCAGCAAGTCAATATCAGTTGGAGATTTTAATGGGCTAGGGAAAACGGGTCCCTAAATATAAAAATCAAGTTTAATTCGGTAAATGTACATACATTATCAGAGCCAATCAATACACTGAGCAGCCAGATTATTATGACCACCTGATCCCTCGTAATTAAGTCTGATCGCTGTCTCGTGCTGTTCTAAACGAGTGTAGAGAGAACATAATTAACATCGCAATGAAGGCAAGGAATTTCGTATATGACATTACAGTGTCAACTAATTTACGGAAAGTTGGCATTATCATATTTATTTGTTTGTTGGCAAGTTAGCTATGATTTCGAGCTGAAGTTGTAGAGGACCAGACCATTATAAATAGCGAAGCAGGTTGTTTGCCACGATAGTATAAATGATTTGTTTCTGAAGATATTGTAAACGACGTGATTTAACAGCCTTTGAACGTGGGATGATTGTTGGTGCTCGGAGCCATGGAGCGAATAAATGCAAAACTGCTACGTTCATTAAATGTTCAAGAGCAGCTGTTATCAAAGTGTTTAAAGACTGGATTGTCAGCCGAAAAACTGGGTCTGACCGTGCAAGTTGTAGTCGATGTTCGGGCAGAACGGAATGGCAAGACTGGTACAAGACAACAGAAGGGCAACAGTATATCAAATTACTGCAGATCTTAATCAGGGATCCTCTCAAATAATCTCTGAATGCACTGTTCACCATACACTGTATCGTATGGGATATGGAAGCTGAATACCTGTTCGAACACCTTTGCTGTCTGCAGTTAACAAGATAAAACTTCTCCAATCGCACAGGAACACAATAATTGGACAGTTGAGCAATGGGAAAAAGTCATTGGAAAATGAATAACGCTTCCAGTTGCATCGTGCAGATGGCAGAGTGAAAATTTAGTGGAAACAGCATGAAAGCATGGATTCCACATGCATGAATACTACCCTTCAAGCTGGTGGGGGCAGTGTTTTGGTTTGAGGCATTTTTTCTTTGCATGATTTGGACCCTTTAATTCATGTGGAACAATGTCTGAATAGCACAACATACCTAAGTAGTGTTGCTGATCAAGTTCATCTTATCTTATCTTATCCCATTGGAGATAGCTTCTTCCAACAAGACAATGCACCATGCCATGGTGCTCGTATCGTGCAGGAGTGATTTCAAGAACATGAGGGAGACTTTACCTTGCTTAGGTGGCCCCCACAATCACCAGATCTCAATCCAATTGAGCATTTGTGGAACAAAGTTGAAAGAGCCATCAGACAGGTGGTTCCACAACCAACAAATCTCACAAAACTGGACAGTGCTATTCATCAGCAAGGAGTCAGATTCCTCGCATCACCTTTCAACATCTTGTGGGGTCAATGCCAAAAAGAATCGCCGCAGTATTGAAGGCAAAAGCTGGCCGAACGAAGTACTGATGGGGTGGTCATAATAATCTGGCCACTCGGTGTGTAAAAGATATAAGATATAAATCAACTTTGGGAGGGTGGAGCTAAAGGGGTTACTTTCACTGACATTAAGTTTTTTTATTTTGCAATCAATCTTAAACTGAATAAGCATATTTTTGGATCAATTTTTGAATGTTTAGGAAAAAAAATTCTGCCATATGCATTAAAAAAGCTCAGAAATATTGAGGTATTGTTTTGGCATACCTCATATTTGCTCCCGTGAGTTGTTTGTTATAGTTTCATGTTGATGAAAAAATAAAAGGAACTGTGATATGGAATTGCCTGTACAGGAAAGAAAAACCTCTTACTATATTCATACATCATATGTTTTTATTGTAGTAAGAGGTTTGAACAAGTGGTGTCAAATCAGGTGAACGTAGTGGCCAATGAACTGAACCTCCTTGGCCAATCCATCAATGTGGAAACATGTCATCCAGCTGTTGAAGTGCAATGGCTGCAAGACCTGCATCTTAATGCTCTTGGCCACTGAGCCAACTGTAGTGATTTTATTTTTAATCGTTTATTATTTTATTATTATTATTTTTTTTTATAATTCTATAACGTCCATTTTACAATACAATGGTTTATTAATATATTTAGATATAATCGATTTTCATCCTTTTGGACATCATCACTATATCCAGTTGAAATGTTTAAATTTCTTACAATGTGATTCTTTCTAAATTTTGAACAATACTTCTTCTATTCATTGTTTTTTGGTTATATTGTTGTCATTATTTGGTTATAGTATTATGAATACAAGAACTATGTAATTAAACATGTATTTATAAGATAAGATAATACTGTATTTTATATTAATAAAACTACAATGTAAAAATAAGATAAATACTAATAATACTATAACCAAATAATGACAACAATATAACCAAAAAACAATGAATAGAAGAAGTATTGTTCAAAATTTAAAAAGAATACCATTGTAAGAAATTTAAACATTTCAACTGGATATACTGATGATGTCCGAAAGGATGAAAATCGATTATATCTAAATATATTAATAAATCATTGTATTGTAAAATGGACGTTATAGAATTATAACTATATACACTATACAATACAACGTGCGTAAAATAATGAATTTTTTTTTTATTTGTTAAAAATCAGCATTTTGAGCTCTATAGCTGTACAATTGGAAATTTTTCTCTACCTGTAATGGTTACAAAGGTACAAATTGCAAGGTGCAAAATTCGAGGGCAAAGGTCAAATTTGACACCACCATTGTTTAGCCCCTACCTAACTTCCTGTATGTTGCCTGTAACAGATTTGTTGTATCTCCACTAGTTTTTAAATTGTATGGGGGTTAAGAGACTTTTGACTCATCCTGTATCATCTACCATATAAACAAATTTCAGCTATTTGCTTAGGTGCTAATATTTAAGGTTGATTCGTATGTCCCTTTGAGGCTTTAGAAGTTGATAGAACAGTTTCCATGCTAGACATAGCAGAAAGGCTCATATTAACGGATAGAGAATCTCTCAAAGTTTTATCTGTATCTTACAAAGGTTCCATATGTCTATCCTTGGTGACATAGTAGACTTCAATCTTGTATTCATGTTCCTGCCACACTCATTGCAACATCTGACAGCCAATGCCAGCGACTGCATGCATGATCCTCTCTTGCAGGAGCTAAATCACGTGGCAAATGGGGCACGAGCCCATAAAAAAAATCATAAGGAGCAACAGAAGAAGAGGAAAGTCTCTTGAGAAGCACTTCCAATCCAATAACCAGGAAATTCAGAATTCCCTTCCAATGGCTAAATCTACAAGCACCTATTATAAATGCAAACTTTGAGAGGTTCTCCATATACTGATACAGGTCAACCCTGTTAACTCGAATCACCAGGGCAGCAGATTAAAGTACTTTCAACTTAAGCATTTGAACGAAAATGATGCTTATTGGATACATTTGACCCACATATAAGAATTTCGGACAAAAGAACACTTTGCAAGTGTACAGTATGGCCATGTTCATAAATTGAGCACTCCGAGGGCACTCACTTTGAATGCATTCATAAATTCCCTGCTCGCCAAGATCCTAGCATTCATAAAATCTTGCTCCTCAAGAGCACTCCTGAACTCAATGAGCTTAGTTATCTTGGCTCAGTTTGGTCACTGAGAGAAGAGGATGAAAACAATATGGCAGCTCCAACAGAATAGAGAACATTATAACTTTAACGTTAAGTGACAAGGTAATTGTGTATTTTTATAAGTTTTTTTTTTTTTTTTTTTTTTTTTTTTTTTTATATTTAATTGCTGCCACAATTCAAATTAGTTTTCTTTTATGGCATTTTAGGAAATCCTGTTCATCATTCTCTCATCAAACTATAAATAAAGGAGAATTAGAGTTCGTCACATGAAACAAATTGAATGCGCGAGCTTTGCAACAATATGAATTGAATTAAAACTAATTACCGTGCAAACTGGGTGCGGGCCCCGATCAGTGTTGGGCATTAGTCGATTAAACGATTACATGATTACACTAATCGATTACATTTGTAATCAAAACATTTAATCTTGTAAATAAAACATTAATTTAGTCGACTAATAGAATTAACCATCAATCTTGATTAAAAGAATTAATTGTAAATCGTTAATTTTTTTTTAAATAATCGATTACATTTTTAATCAAAACATTAAACCGTGATTAATTTAATCGACTAATGAGATTAATCAACAATTTCAATTAATCGTCAATTTTTAGTTTTTAATCGAACTTACTTATTTTGATACTTGGGCAATTGAAATTGAAATGTGAAGTTATGAATGGCATTGAACAATAGATAATCATGCCAATGCTACGTATAAAATATTTACATGTCAACATGTCAATTTTAAATTCGGAAAATATCAGGTATCGTGAAAACTTAAACTAACAAGAATATAACTCGTAAAACGATTTTCAAATATGCTGAAAAGAAGAATATAAAAATTTGTTGTTTAATATTGCAGTAATATTTTATATACAGCAATGGCGAAAACGTATTCGATTGCAGCGTTCACACGAATCTTTCCAAACACATGTGAAATGAGAAATGAAATGCTCGCACATCTAAATGTTTTAAACTGCTGCGCCTATGTTCTTTCCACTGCTAGAGCCATTCATCCCTTCTTAATCAAAGTTACCATAAACGTCAGGAGACAAAAATCCATAGCCAACTAAAAATACTTTAGTTGGCTATCAGAAAAATCATTGTCGCAAAGCATTGTCAGGAAAAATCTTGTAAGCATTCCAAGGAGCTTCACCAGTGACACAGATGTAAATTTAAATTTGAGTATTTCACTTTTACGTGCAGTTGGTTTAAATAAACAATGGAAATACCTTTGATTCTATCCACACACATATCATTTATAAATACAGGCCTAACATTAATTAGCCATTTTTAACAATAGGCCCAACATTTAGTCATTTTTAACTATATGCTTAACATTAATTAGCCATTTTTAACATTAATTAACCACATTTAACAATAGGCCTAACAGCACTGAATTTTAAAACGAAATGAGCAGGTGCATCGACAAAGCTATACAGGGTGTTTCAAAATTATGTACAATAAATTTAGTGACATATTCTTCAGGTCAAAAGGAGACGAAAATGTTCTATAGCACTTTGTCTGGAAACGATTTGTTTGCTAGTAATCCAATATCATACAGTAGGGAAGCACGGTAGTTAGCAGACGATATTTTAGCAGTTCCAGCATTTCGACCCAACACTAGGTTGAGTGGTTTGTTCCATTTAAACCTACTTTAGGATTGTTCCATTAGTTGTGTACGGTTGTTTCCATTACTGTAGTTTCACTACTGTACATCCACTAGGAATATCAATTTCAGAATGTTTGCGTGCTTTGACATACGCATTACGATTTACGTAAAAAAAAGTCATGTACACGTATTCAAGTGCAGAATACACTGACATGCATCTAATGTATGGTCTTGCGGACGGTAATGCTGTGGAAGCAAGAAGACTCTACCAAGAACGCTTTCCGAATAGACGTTTGCCAAATAACGGAACATTTGTATCTGTCGACAGACATTTGAGGGAGCATGGTTCCTTTGGCCGTCAAACAGGACAAGGGCGGCCTGTAGCACATTCTCCGGATGAGGAGGATGTGATAATTGACATCATACATGATGAACCACAGACAAGCACCCGTCGTATTTCTTCCATGGTACACATTCTGCACTCATCTGTTTGGCGCATTCTTCACCGTCAGCTTTTGCATCCATACCACCTGCAACTGGTTCAGGCACTGAAACCAACGGACTATCCACACCGACAATGATTTTGCCAATGGATACAACGTGGTCATGCTGCAGACCCTAGTTGTCTCAGCCAGATACTTTTCATGGACGAAGCAACCTTCACCCGGACAGGAATCGTAAATTCTCACAACCAGCACCATTGGGCAGATGCTAACCCGCATGTTACCAGAGCTCGAGCGCATCAAGAGCATTTCTCCGTGAACATTTGGTGTGGAATTGTCGGAAATAACTTAATTGGCCCTTATGTGTTGCCGCCACGATTGACTGGGCGAACGTATCTTTTGTTTCTGCAGAATGCATTGCCAGAATTACTGGAAGATGTTCCTCTTTTGATAAGATCTAAAATGTGGTTCATGCATGATGGCACTCCAGCACATTTCAGCCATGTTGTGCGAGCACACCTTAATGCTGCATACACGAATCGGTGGATAGGTCGAGGTGGACCGGTAGCCTGGCCTGCAAGATCACCCGACCTTAATCCCTTGGACCTTTTTCTGTGGGGTCATGTGAAAACGATCATCTACAGCACAGAAGTTCCTAACATTATGGATCTGTGACAACGAATTGAAAATGCATGCCAAACCGTTCGTAATGCTGGCGACGAACTCTTCCATGACATCAGACGGTCGCTCATGCAACGAGCCGAAGCGTGCGTGCGAGCTAGTGGCGGGCACTTTGAACAATTTCTGTAATTTGGAGCCACGGGTTTAGTTGGCTGTATCACGTAAATAAATCGTTTCCAGACAAAGTTCTATAGAACATTTTCATCTTCTTTTGACCTGAAGAATATGTCACTAAATTTATTGTACATAATTTTGAAACACCCTGTATATGGGGCACGTGCTCCAAGCTGCCATCAACAATGCTTAAATGATAAACAATAGTAACGCTGCATTCACTTATGACTCGTCAGTACAAATCGATTGATTATTACATGCCCTAAGTTCATATTCTTAACATTAGTGCACGTGCTTGAAGGGGTCCACGAGAGCTCATCAAATTTGATATATCGCAGTTAAGTTCTTCCATTTTCACGTTATCGAGCAAACGATGGCTGGCCAGACACATAAAGGTACTGATTAAGCTTGTATTCTTATATACTGTATAGCCTTAGCTAAAACTCGTAATAAAGGGTCATTAAAGTACTTTTTGGGGGTCATTTTCTTGGACGTAGCATTTCGAAAATCGAAAAGAATGTCATATTCGTCTTGTGCTCGTCATTCCCGTTCAAATGACATATTACATGCCTTATATTGCCAATAAAAAAATTTAATGGGG
>JAHWFO010044110.1:309310-323094 GCA_023313115.1 Rhysida immarginata | reverse complement strand
ACATGCCAATTTCTAGTAGGCTTTCTTTAGATTTGCCAAATGCCTTATTTTCTTGTTATTAGAAAATTAAGCATTTTTTTTACAATTTCAATAGTTTTAAATGATAAAAGCTAATTAAATATCGGATGTAAGGATGTTTTTTTTTGGTTTTTTTTTTCTTCTTAAATTTTTTTTTTTTTTTTTTTTAATCAGGGAAGCTAGAGAAATTTTGATCGTATTTCAGGAGTTAAATAATTCTTTTTTGCTATCATAAATTCAAACATTAGGGACTGAAACAAACTTGTGTTCATATTCAAATGTTGAACATACTTCAAATTAAATAAGTTTGCGGTCATGAGTTTAAAAAAAAATGTTAATTTAATTTGACATTGTTTGTCAAGTTAAGGTGAGTTTCCTTGAAAAATGCTTCATAAACTGAGCGAATTTCAAAAACAATCAAATTAAGCAAGTCATATAAGACAAAAACTTGTATACAGGGTGTTTCAAAATTATGTACAATAAATTTAGTGACATATTCTTCAGGTCAAAAGAAGACGAAAATGTTCTATAGCACTTTGTCTGGAAACGATTTGTTTGCGATTAATCCAATATCATACAGTAGGGAAGCACGGTAGTTAGCGGATGATATTTTAGCAGTTCCAGCGTTTCGACCCAACACTAGGTTGAGTGGTTTGTTCCATTTAAACCTACTTTAGGGTTGTTCCATTAGTTGTGTACGGTTGTTTCCATTACTGTAGTTTCACTACTGTACATCCACTAGGAATATCAATTTCAGAACATTTGCGTGCTTTGACATACGCATTACAATTTACGTAAAAAAAAGTCATGTACACGTATTCCAGTGCAGAATACACTGACATGCATCTAATGTATGGTCTTGCGGACAGAAATGCTGTGGAAGCAAGAAGACTCTACCAAGAACGCTTTCCGAATAGACGTTTGCCAAATAACCGAACATTTGTATCTGTCGACAGACATTTGAGGGAGCATGGTTCCTTTGGCCGTCAAACAGGACAAGGGCGGCCTGTAGCACATTCTCCGTGATAATTGACATCATACATGATGAACCACAGACAAGCACCAGTCGTATTTCTTCCATGGTACACATTCCGCACTCATCTGTTTGGCGCATTCTTCACCGTCAGCTTTTGCATCCATACCACCTGCAACTGGTTCAGGCACTGAACCCAACGGACTATCCACACCGACAACGATTTTGCCAATGGATACAACGTCGTCATGCTGCAGACCCGAATCAGTGGATAGGTCGAGGTGGACCGGTAGTCTGGCCTGCAAGATCACCCGACCTTAATCCCTTGGACTTTTTTCTGTGGGGTCATGTGAAAACGATCGTCTACAGCACAGAAGTTCCTAATATTATGGATCTGGGACAACGAATTGAAAATGCATGCCAAACCGTTCATAATGCTGGCGACGAACTCTTCCATGACATCAGACGGTCGCTCATGCAACGAGCCGAAGCGTGCGTGCGAGCTGGTGGCGGGCACTTTGAACAATTCCTGTAATTTGGAGCCACAGGTTTAGTTGGCTGTATCACGTAAATAAATCGTTTCCAGACAAAGTGCTATAGAACATTATCGTCTTCTTTTGACCTGAAGAATATGTCACTAAATTTATTGTACATAATTTTGAAACACCCTGTATAGTGAAAATTGGGTATAAATCTTAATGAATAATAATTTCTTCTCTAATTCCGCAAAAATAGATACGGTAAAACCCAATAAAGAACATGCAATACGGAGTATTATTATTTTTTACATTTTTACGAGGGGAGCTTTTTAGAATTCTTTTTAGAATAAATGTTTATTATTATTTTTTATGTCAACTTGTTCTTTATTGGGTTTTACCATATCTATTTTTGCAGAAATGAGCGTTTCTTGAATTGCAAATCGTCAGCGTCATTCATAGTGGACATCCTATCCCAAATTAGTTGCTCGAAACAAAAATTAAAGTGCATAACACATGGCATTTCTCCACTATACGTTGCAAGTCCGACATGTTTTTCGTCGTTGCCCCTCGATGTTCGTCACTAAGACTCCTTCAAGCCACCTGCCTTGGTGTCTCAAAAAATGAGACTTGTCTTGCCTTCTCGAGTCGTGTTTAGGCAAGACGTGATGCCTCTGTCAGCTCAAACGGGTCTCATCAATGACTCTGCAGTGACTGAGACCTCATTTTACCGAGTCCTGATACGGCCCTAAGAGTTTCTGCTATGTCTGTCATGGTTGCTGATCTATCAACTTCAGGAACACCGAAGGGACTCATGAATCACCCTGTACTTCAATTCATACAATGCTGAAATCAAATTGTCAGTGGAGAAAAACAACATGCTCCTTTTCAATAACTTTCTCCCTTGACAATGTTCATGTGGACATAACTATTCAGGAGTCTTTAAGTTTGTTTACTAACAATGAAAGTTATTTTTCTGCTTATAAACTAAAATATTACATCAGTTATATCTTTATGATTTGCATTTATATTAATAAAAAAAAAATTATCATAAAATATTGATAAATACATACTATAAAAGGAGTCATTTCCACAGTCATTCCTAGAGCTTGTGGCACAACAAGAATATCAGAAAAAATGATAGCTGCATCCAAATCAAATCTTTCTATAGGCTGAAAAATGACGCAACTTTAAATATTTGATGTCAATTTTATTTCACTATTTTAAAAAACAAACAGTAAAATGATTTACCTGCAAAGTTACTTTACACGCCAATTCAGGTGTTTGACAGATCTTAAAAAAATCATGTTGCTCACGTACATCTCTAAATTCTATTACAAAATTTACAAAGTGAAAAACAAACTATGAAATACACAAATGAAATTACACAGAATGTCTAAAAGATTTAATAAAAAAAAAATAATAATAAAATGAAAAATAAAATTAAGCAATACACAAAATATTATATGAAAACAGACCAGGTAAATATCGGCCAGCCTGTCGCATCACCCATACTGGGACACGTTCTGTAGATTCCCCACGAGCTGCTCGTAGCAAAAGATCATTTTTGAGTTCAGGAAACTTCTACAAAAGAGAATTTCAAGAAAACTTTTCTACTTGTATGAATATAAGAATTTTCAGACTATTATATAAATAATCAATGTAGAGGGGTTGGTGAAAGTGAACAAAATGTTAAAAAAAAATTCTGTGGAAGGTTACTAAAAAAAATAAAAATAAATAAATAAATAAAAATTCCAGAAAATTAGTTTCTTTATGGACATACAAGCTGGCCCCGGTGGCCGAGAGCACTGAGGCGCAGACTTCAGTGGTTCTCGAGATCCTCGGGTCGCGGGTTCAAATCCCGCTGAGGCACGGATGTTGTATTTGTCCCTTACTAATCATGTGGAAGGCAACGGAAAACTACCGCATTATTATTCCTAGTTCGCCATTATCAATTGGCCGCCAACCTCCGACAGAAGATGACACATTAAGAATGGATATACACATTTCAGTAGCTAAGTTACCTTCTTTGACATGTCATGGATTACAAATATGACAGCAGTTTTTTGTACAGGTCTATTCAATCAAAAGTTTAAATATACAGTCAAACCCCATTATTATAAAACTGGTTAAAACAAAATCCCATTTAATAAATGGTAAACAAAGCTAGTGATATTTGTTTACCAGCAGCTAAGACCAACTACTCTCGTCGCTGCATTTCATATGCCGGTTTAATGTTTTGGTCTTATTTACCAGAGGATGTTCAGGATATTCCATCGTATCCGCTTTTTAGAAAAAAGCTTAAAGCCATTTCTTTTATGGATCAGCGTATCGCCTATCTCTAGTTTACTCTAAATAGTTTCTCTCTTCTTCTTTTCTTTTGCCCTTTTTCTTTGTCCTCTTTCCCTTTCTTTTGTTTTACTATTAATGTATCTTTGGTATAGATTATAATTTAACTATTATTTATTTAATTTATTATGAATGACTTTGAATGATATTTTATGCAAATTTTGTTGTTATATATAATGCACATTGAGGTCAATACGACCCTTATTAGCGCTTGTCTGAATGGTTGTAACTTTTTTTTCACATTTTTTAGAGGACTTTGTTTGCTCCAACCAGTTCTGCTTATTGTTAATTGTTATTAGTTTTGTTTTTTTTTTTTGTTAATTTTGTTGTAGTAATTTTCTAATCATTTGTTAACTAACGACTAATCCTGTTATTTATTTATTTATTTTTTTTTTTCTTTGTTCTTCTGTATCTTGACACATTATGTGCTGCCGGGGACCTAACTCATCGGTCTATGACCATACCGGACCCGGATATGCACTGTTTGTAACATTAATCATTATTTAAATAAATAAATAAATAAATAAATAAATAAATACAAAGTTTTCTCTGGTCCTGTCTCCATGTATGCTATTTAGATATAAAATTAGTTGTTTAATATGAAATTTAGTTTTATCAAAGTCATTTAATACAAAGAAAATTAAGAAATTCATTTCAAGAAAATTACATTTTTTTAGATGTTTATAGTCAAAAAAGGTAAAAAAAATAAATAAATAAATAAATAAATGAATAAAATAAATAAATAAAACTTTTTTTTTATTTTTTATTCCTATGCTGCAAATCCCGATTGGTTCTTAGTAATGAAGCAAATGGAATTAGATAACTGCAAATTCTGACTGGCTTTCAGGGTCTATAAAATAGTGCAGTTTGATGCATTGATCAGGTCTTTGTGGAAGACTTCTTTGGGTTAGTCAGGCTTCTGGCCTATTTCAGTGTATCTCATGTGGAATTTATTCCAGAAGGGTGAGAATCGTGTAAGCACTGCTTATGTCCCACCTGAACAAATGTATACTTCACTGTTCGATTGTCGATGCATTGATCAGAATTTGCAATATTCACAACCTTTTTTTGGTGCATTTGTAACAAAATTTTTAACAACACTGCACTGGATGAAAAATTTTTGGGTCCCTCCAGATTTTGTAATAATGGTGTTTGGCTGTAATTACAAGAGATCAGTGTTATTCAACCAATGATTAAGAGAAAGTTGTATCGAGGTATTCTGGTAATAATGGTCACATTGAACTTAACTGAACACCCATGTTAAAATGTGATGTTTTGCTGCATAATGTCAACCAATTATATATCGTTGGAATAAATTTCTACATACTAACAAAGTTATAAAATCCTTTCTCAGACATCCTGTATAAAACAGAAAGCTCCGGATTCAATGATTCCAGATTAAGAGATGCTTATAATCTTTATGTATAGTTTCCAGGGAGAGAAAAAAAAAATCTATCTGTTTACTGAATTTACACGATAATAAAGACTCTTTAGGAGACAAGGGATGAATGAATATTAATGGTTTTAAGACAATAACTTACCATTATATCAAAAAACAATGAGTATTCCAAATCTCTTTAAAATATTCCAAACACTGTAATTAAAAGATTAAGAAATCAGAAAAGTAAAACAGGTCATCTCTGGATCAAATGCAATAAAGTATGATTATTTAAAACTATGTATAAAATATGTAATAATTATAATTTAACAGCACAGGGACGATACTAATTAAATAAATTGAGACCAACCACCCAAAAGCTTTCCTCAACAGGCAGAAGAGAAAATGCCCAAAAGCAGGATTAATAAGCACAGCTAATTAAAAATATCTTTATTAATATTAGCAATATCATTGTTAAAAACTGTTACTAATATTAGGTCGATTAGGCTGAAGTTCGATCTATAAAAGGTGGTAATGAGAACAAGACGTGTATGGATAGCACATCTCAATAAACACATTCCTATGCAGGTAACAAACCTTCAAAGTGTATAGCATAATTGAATATTTTTTTAAAGTACGATAGGATATTATGTTCGAAATCTGGACATTTAAATCCATAATACATCATGGCTTGCACAAAAGCACTTTTTCATCACAAGCACGACCTACTGGATACTACTTACAAGGGAACTACACGAACATGTATTTCACAGATTCCACCAAACTGAAATATGTTACTCATCTAAAGCTACTATTGATGCTTGCAAAATAAGAAAACGCTAAATTTTGTTTCTTTCAAAATAAACAGAGAAAACGAAAAAATTTGAGCACATATAGCTATACAAAGACTCCATTGTTAAAGTGGCGTGTATTATTGCGCTCTCAACTTCTTTCTTCACTACTCAACAATACGCACGAATCTACTTCACCTGAAAGCAATGCTGTCGCTTCCAAAGTATGCTTATGTGCAAAAAAAAAAAAGTGCTCGTACAACTACAATTCAAATGGCTTGGGTAAACCTATAAAGTAACGTCCCCAAGATGACATTGGTCATGAGGGCATCTATATAATTTTAAGTAACTTTATTTATTTATATATATTACTAATAAAATTGTTTGTTCAGACTCAGAAATAGTTCGTTCACATTTCCCATCACTGCATTATTGCCAATATGAATATCTTAAGCTTAAATTTCGTCTTTTTTTTAATCAAACAAACAGTAATGCTGTAATAAAAACTGCTAATCCAGAGCATATAATTATTTTTTTTATAAACAATATTTTGTGAAATATATATTTCATAAATTACTATCAGGAATAAATGGGCAAATTTGTGAAATATATTATTTCATAAACTACTCATCTAATCCTGTTACTCGTGGCCGCCGCCATCTCGAGGACGTTACTTTATAGGTTTACCAAAAAAAAAAAAGGGATTGGGAATTAATTAATAATCCCTTATAAAAACAAACAAACATGAAAATACCAGGGATGGATAAAAGTATTGAAACTTTCATCCATCCCTGAAAATACTTAATTGAGAAACTAAATAAAATGTGCTTAAAAATTTGTCTTTAGAGAGTTTTTCCTTTCCTTTCCTTTCCTGACAACTTCAAAATAAACCTGTCACTCTCAATATTTATTCAACTATCCCTAACTTTATAACAACTCTAACCCACTAACCATTAACTCATAGATCATACACCCCTCTTTCAGAATCAGAAGTTTGGGGACTTAACAGAAGAAGAGATTTTTGGTAAATAGTAAATCCAAGCTGATGTTCGCTCGCCTGCCTCACATTTTCCTGATTTTTGAACGCGTAATTTTTTTTAAATTTTTTTTTTTTTATTAATTACGATAGAAAGTCAACGTAATTGGATGGGTTATTTTTTGAACTGAACACTGAATTACATTTTTTTTTTTCGGGAAGAATGCGAACGTCTGTCTGTAAACTTCTTTTCAGATCCTCTCTCGTATCTGCGTAATTTCACATTCCGGCGGGATTGCACGAGATTTCATCATGTGACTCGGAACGGCGGACAATTTAAATCGATCCCAGCAGACGAATTTCACCCATGGTAGAATTTGTTAAGAAAGCACCAATCTAACATCCAATGAATGAAGCATGGTGTAAGATTAGGCTTACACCATAGCCTAATAGCTATGCACTGTGGAATAAAACATCAGGCTAACACTTCCGGTTCCGGTAAACCAAAATAAGGCCGTACGCTGCACCCCCCCCCCCCTTCCCGAAATTGGCCACCTTGCGACTGCTCGGGGGACAACCAATTTTGTTGTATCTGTGGTGTATCTTACTCCCTTAATTATTTTGACTAGTGTATAATATGTAATTGTGACATCCTAATCCTATATATTAAAACGCAATGTACTTTTTAAAGAGCAAATCGACACTTCTGCGTGCGCATTGATCATTATTATCGTCGTAAATTTGATCATCAATGCTAGCAAAGTTCTTGATTGTGACGTCTTTGTGGAGAGCATTTTTTTTTGAAACCACACAGTTGTTTGCCGTCAAATTTTGACGGGTTCCATATAGTGTAAAATTAAGTCAAAAGTACAATTTCAGTGCACAATTTTTGTAACAATTAATTATGTTATCGATATGTATATTTTATCCTACAAAAATTTACTATCACCCGGTTTTCCTCCAGAAATAGTTGGCAGGTCTGTAGTACCCATTGGATGAGACCCAGACCCCGAATAAAAATGACGATTTCAGCGATCATGGACTGAGATAATAAGAGCGCTAGACTTGGCTCTACCACAGCCTACATGATTAGAGACTCTCTAATCATGTAGGCTGTGGCTCTCTACTCAATTTTTACGGGTAAAAAGCACGGCCTACGAAATAGTAACTACCTTGTAGGCCGTGGTAAAAAGGCACGAGACTTTGCTACATTTTTTACATGAACTGTTTCTGATTGGATTATTTTATTAATTACTAGAAGCGAACCCACCCGATTGTATAATCGGTAAATAACCCATTGTCAGATTTTTTCTTTGTTGTGACAACATCCACCGTCGCTGATTTTATAAAAATGATTATGATGACATTTATTTGTATTATTTAAAAATAATAAATGACGGATGTAGAAGTAAAGAAGGACAAAATACAAACCCTGGAATAAAACAAAATTGGACACAGAGTGATAAGATCCTGAAAAAAAAGCTGACGTTTCTGACAGAGGCTATCTTTTGTCAAAGCAAAAAATAAAATTTTGAATATTAGGGTTATTAAAAGACATCTTATATATAGATACAATTGGGGGGGGGGGGGACAATGGGAACGAAAGAGAAGACTACATTAATGACGCTAACAAACAATTCTACATAGAACTAGCTTCTGATCCTACTAAAATGTTCTACCTCAAACTTGACAATATCCTCAAATTGATTTATAAAAACCCGTTTTTTTTCCTCCTTCCTAAATTCAGTTCCCCTGGTCGCTTTTACCTTCTGCCTAGATCCATAAACCTGGCAACCCCGACCGCCCGATCATCTCTTGCAATAAGGCTAAGGTCCCACTTGCGTAAAAATCAGCTGAAACGTACAGCGGAATGCGGAATGCGTAAAAAAATTACGCTTTTTACTATGGAATTTTCACGGAAAAAGGAGTTCAGAGGCGGGTTCTTTATCTCAGCCGGATTTGCCAGCCGGCTGGTAGAGACACCCAATGATGACGTCATCGGATGGAAAATCAAGAAGAACTCTAGGCTGAATCAATAATATGACGTCATCACCTGGTGTCAATATCAGCCGGCTGACGAAGCCGCTAAGATAAAGAACCCGCCGCAGTTTTCCGTGTAAGCTTTGCGCGTACGCTTTCTTTCAGCCAATAGGAGATCGTAATTCGGTGACGTCATAAACGGCATTTTCCGCCTGTCGGCCGTGGGCGTCGCATATCGATAGAACTTTTTATTGAAGAGCTGAATAAATACCCCAAATATTTGATAAAAGGCATCCTCAATTTAAAGTGCCACCTTTAATAACAGATATGGGCGAAATGCGAGTAAAATCAACCATGTTGACCACGCTAGAAACAGGAGAAGCAAGAGCACTGAGGAGAAGTGAGCAAGTGAAGGAAGCAACGATTGCCGATGCTAAGGTACTGCGACGTCACTGATTGACCTGACGAGCAAATAATGCAGGAGAAATGCTTGGCATACGCTGTACTGATGCCGCATACAATATAGTAAACATTGGGTGAAAATGTAAATGCAACAAAAAGTTCAATCCGAAATCATGCCAAGTTTTGCATTGAATATTTTTGAAGCAGACGATTTCGAGCGAGATCTTCAAAATGAGTTGTTTGATCTGCCACCTCGAAATATTTGAAAGAAGACTGCTATATCTTCACGGAATTTAAATTATACCAGTACTTAAATTTTTAATATCAAACACTAGCATGGACTAGCCAAGCGCGTAAAATAAACATATTTGGGCTTGAATGAGCATCCAACTCCTGTTAATGTTTATAAATTAAGAATAATCATCCGCATTAAGTACTTGAATTGTATGCTTGAAAATGTCAATATTGGGAGAGAAAAAAAGATACAGCAGCAGGATCTACATAAATTTGCTAAAAAAAATAAAAAAAAAGTGACAAAATGGCTCTCAATAAAGTGTTGATCAAAAAACATAAATTTGTGAAATGTTATGCTGTGATGATAAATTTAAAAGCATAATTATAGAAAAATATAACACATTACTTGAAAATGAACGGCAAAATCAATTGATCAATAGATAAATAGTGGCAGGCTATTGTATTTTACTTATAATAAATAAAGTGCAGAGATCCTTTAAATTATTGCATTACAATAAAAGCGATTTTTCCAATTCATGAATTAAAAGAAAGATTTTTATTTATGAAAATAATATAAAGAACATATTAATATATCAGATTAATATATATAAAATGTATCTTCAATTTTTTGCAATAGTATATGATTAATTTTAACTTAAATTTTAAATAAATAAAAAGAGTGGAGGATAGCACTGTCTAGTTGTGCTAGATTGGACGGTGGTGGATCCAGCCGTCTGATGGTTCGTTCGACTTCGTCCCACAAATGCTCAATTGGATGAGATCTGGGGATTGTGGGGGCCACCGAAGTAAGGTAAAGTCCCCCTCATGTTCCTGGAACCACTCCTGCACAATACGAGCGCATTGTCTTGCTGGAAGTAGCTATCTCCACTGGGGTATGCCATCAACATGACAGGGTGGACTTAATCGGCGACGATACGGAGGTATGCTGTGCCATCCAGACGCTGTTCAACACATATTAACGGACCCAACGCATGCCAGGAAAACATTCCCCAGATCATAACACTGCCTGCAACGGAAGGGTTGTACTCATGCATGCGGGGTCCATGCTTTCGTGCTGTTTCCGTGTAACTGGCATGAGGTAACTGGAATCGTGACTCGTCAGACCACATGATTTGTTTCCACTGCTCGATAGTCCAGTCCTTGTGCTCCTGAGCGAATTGGAGTCGTTTCCGCTTGTTGACTGCAGACAGCAAAGGCGTGCGGACAGGTCTTCGGCTTCCGTATCCCATGCTTTGCCGTGTGCGGCGGACAGTGCATTCAGAGACCGTTTTGGAGGACCCCTAATTAAGGTCAGCAGTGATTTGATGCACAGTTGCCCTTCTGTTATCCTTTACCAGTCGTGACAGTCTCCTTTCTGTCCGATCATCAACCATCCCCGGGCGGCTACAACGCGAACGTTCAGACCCCGTCTTCGGGCTGACCGTCCAGTCTTTAAATACTTTAACGACGGCTGCTCTTGAGCACCCCACGAATGCTGCTGTTTCGCTGATACTCGCTCTATAGACACCGCAACTTAAAGTAGCGCCACTATAGTGGTCAAAAATAGAAACTGTGTTTAGGGATCCCACCGTAATACTCGCTTAAGAGAAGCGCCGCTCTAGTGTTTAAAAATAGAAACCAACTTTAGGGATCGCGCCGTTTATCTTTGGAAAGCGACGAAAAATAAATTAGGGTTACATCCTGTTTTATTGCTGGTATGCAACGAAAGCGAGTTTTATTGTTACTTTCTGTTTTATTGCTGATCGGTCCTATGTGGGTTTAACGTTGTAAAATCCTAAACATGTCGAATTTCGCGATGCTAGCGCCAGAAAAGCTTAGTGGTAAGTTGCGCTGAGGATAGCTCCGAGTATCTACAATCATCCCGCGTTCGAAGGCTGTTAAATCGCGTCGTTTACCCATAGTTGAAGAATGGAACACGTCTACTGTTGTCGACGACACTCAGCTTCCCTTTTTATATTGGTCCGGCCCGCTAGCAACATTGTGGCGACGTCCGTGCGCGCATTTGCATAAACATGTCAGATGGTCATAATAATATGCTCACTCAGTGTATATATTATCGCATAAAATTGCAGATACATTAATAAGTTCTTTATATTAATTTCATAAATGAAAACCTTTGTTTTAATTCATGAACTGGAAAAGTCACTTTTATTGTAATGCAATAATTTAAAGGTTGGTTTATTAGATTTTTTTTTGGCGTCGACTACTGTGGTCATTTTGCGCCCTTTACACAAGTTATATCTGTATGCAGCCCGGGACAAACACAAACATCCATGCCCACGGCGGGATTCGAACCCACGACCAGGCGGACTCGAGAACTAGAAAGCCTACGCCCTAGCCCTCTCGGCCAATAATTTAAAGGGTCTGTGCACTTTATTATATGTAAAATACAATAACCTGTCACTATTTATCTGTGGTTCAATTGATCTTACCGTTCATTTTCCACTATATAAAATCCAAATACCATTCACTGACTCATTTATCACGAAATCTCCAGAACTATGAAGCCTACAAACTTGAAATTTGTCAAGTATATTTCTCTTGGCTTCTAGTGTGTTATATTTTCTCCAATGATGCTTTTAAATTTATCACAACATAACATTGCACAAATTTATGTTTTTGGATCAGCGCTTTATTGAGAGTCATTTGTCACTGTTTTCATTTATTTTTAGCATGTCCTGCTCCTGTATCTTTTTTTTTTTTTTTTCTTCAATATTGACATTTTCAAGCATACCATTCAATTAGTTAATGCGGATGAATATTCTTAATTTTATAAACATTAAGAGGTGTTGGATGCTCACTCAAGCCCAAATATGTTTATTTTACGCGCTTGGCTAATCCATGCTAGTGTTTGATATTACAGCTTTTTGATTTTGATTAAATGAACTTTTACTTTGAAAAAAAGTTTTTCCAGATTGCTTTAATGTATGTTTAGAATTAAAAAATGTTTTTCCAGATTGCTTTAATGTATGTTTAGAATTAAAAAATGTATTTTCAGATTGCTTTAATGTAAATTTACAATTTTACATAAAATTGAAGTTAAACAAATTACAAAAATTTTATTACTGTAATTTTTTTTAAAATTTTACTGCAATAAATTTTTATTGCAGTAATTAATGGTCTATTGCAGTAATTTCGTACAGTAAAAAATGATTCTGTGTGAATTAGATAGAAAT
The DNA here is from genome assembly GCA_023313115.1 of Rhysida immarginata. Classification (NCBI taxonomy): domain Eukaryota; kingdom Metazoa; phylum Arthropoda; class Chilopoda; order Scolopendromorpha; family Scolopendridae; genus Rhysida; species Rhysida immarginata. Next base: position 310,320 of record JAHWFO010044110.1, on the reverse strand, counting down.
TTGTGTAATATATGTAATGCAAAGTCTATAAACACATATAGACAATTCAGAACAAAAAAATTTACATAGAACAATTATGTATTGCTAGAAAAAATACAAAATTACAAATAAACCATACAAATCTGAAACAATGTATTATACGTATTACGTAAGCAACATATGAAAAAAGAATTGTAAATGTTTGAAAAATTCATTCAGTGTCACTTGCAGATTCTGGTATACAACCTACTGGAATGTCATTGAGAATAGGTATCCGTTGTGTGCAAGCATATAAATACTCCCGGGCATGAAAAACCCACTCCTTACAATCATTAACTGTAATACTTACCACTGCTGTTTCTAAAGCTACTAACAGTCGAGCTCTATTCTCTTCATGCTCCCATTTTACTAGCCATTTCCATTTAGCAAACGCTTCCTCTGCAGGGTTTAAAAAGGGACTCTACGGAGGAAGATAAATAACCTCTTGCCCATGTGCTTCAATTACAGCTTTAACATTGTGGGTCTTATGAAATGGTACATTATCCATAATGCAAATAATATGTTTCTCAGGAAATTTACTGAACAACATAGTTAGAAAATTAACCAAGTGTGCCGAATTAAATGGGGAGAGTTGACACTCATAATGGTCTATGCCATCTTCACTAATAGCAAGACAAACAGAAATATTTCCACCACGATTAGTGGGTGTTGTAACTGTTGCCAGTTTCCCAATTAAATTTCGTCCCTGCCGACGTCTTAGATGGAGGTTAAAACCTGCTTCATCAATGTACACAATGTGTGAATCGCCACCTTGTAAAGGAATAAATTTCCTTGCATACTCAGCTGTTTTCTCAATTGTCTCAGGTGTATTTCGAGCTCTTGGTATCTTGTACAGAGTTTTCATGCTGACTCTTCTCCTTTTCAGTATTTGATGAATTGTCGAAATTGAAATTGATTTTTTTGGATGACATGTTTCCATATATTCTTTTGCCTGGCGCAAAGTGACATCGTTATTAGCAGTCACAAAATTG
>JAHWFO010044110.1:251692-279310 GCA_023313115.1 Rhysida immarginata | reverse complement strand
GATGGTCGCCCATCCAGTGACTAGCTGTGGCTGATGTCGCTTAACTTCCCTGAAGTTGTGTGTTAAAGGTCATCCATTTGCTAACTCGAAAACTATTAAAGATAGAGAAAAATTTCCAATTGCTACCCTGTAGAACACCACCACATTAATCTAAAAACAATTTTTAATCACACCCTTCCCCTTGAAAGATTTTGAGAAAATGGGCGAGAAAGAGTCACTCAAGATCAAATTTTTAATGGGCCTTCCCAACGGTGTGCTTCACTGCAGTTCAAGTGTGTTAGAAACCTCAGCCAACCTGGCCAGCCCAAGCTGACCTTTCAAGGGGAAGGGTGTGATTAAAAATTGTTTTTAGACTAATGTCGTGTTGCTCTATCGGGTAGCAATTGGAAAATTTTCTCTATCTTTAATAGTTTTCGAGTTTGCAAATGGAAGACCTTAAATTTGGGGGTCAAAGTCAAATTTGAGTGCGGCAATGTATTCCCCACCCCCCCTATTACCTATAAACCACACTCATCAGATCTTGCCTAACTGGCAGCTTTGAGATATCTGCCATGTTACCAGACTTTTTGGACATCCTGTATATTCCTTGCCTTCTATGTAATTATTCTAGTAGCTGAAATCTTCCAGTAGTCAGCACCTTATTTGAAAATGGTAATTCCACAAAAATCACTTCCGTAGTTACAGATCACACAATTGATGGGGACAAACTTCAGGAGGTGATTCTTGCCAGGACAAGGATGGCAATGATCATATACACTATGTGATCAAAAGTTTAGAGACACCAGCATTTCTGCGTCGCAGTCTTCAGATAGCAGGAAATAATAAACGGTGGCATCCCCTTTGGCTCTAATGGCAGCCTCCACCCTTTGAGGAAGACTTTCCACCAGTTTTTGGTATAAGAATCTGGAATTTCCCTCCATTCCTGCCTCAGAGCACTGGTTAGTTCAGCCACGGATGAAGGACAGCATGGTCTGGCTCATAGTCAACGTTCTAATTTATCCCACAGGTGTTCAGTGGGATTGATATCGGGGTTCTGGGCAGGCTAATCTATTTCTTCAACCCCATTATCTTGAAACCAGTCATTTACAGACCTTGCTTTATGGCAAAGAGCATTGTCATGTTGATACAGAAAAGACTCATCCCTGAACTGTTCCCATAATGTTGGCAGTGCACAGTTGTCCAAGTTGTCTTGACAAGAACAGCATTCATTGTTCCTTTAACAGAAACAAGCTGACCCAGTACAAACAATGAAAAAGAGCCCCATACCATGATGCCACCTCCTCCTACACTCAGGTAGGAAACGTTCTCCAGCCATTCGCCAAACCCAACATCGTTCTTTCTATTTCCAGAGTGTGTATCATGATTCATCAGTCCATAGGACACATTTCCATTGTTCCATGCTCCAGTTTCTGCGAGTTTTACACCATTCCAAATGTCGCCTAGAATTGTCAGTAATGAAGAGCTTGTGAGCAGCAGCATGACCATGGAAAACCCAGGGAATAGAGTTCCCGATGAATGATTGTGCTAGCAACACAAGAAGCAGAATTTCTAAACTCTGTAGCAATTGTTTCAGCAAGACCTTTGATTGCTCCAGGTCACACGTGCAAGCACTCGACGATCTCTGTCTGTCAATTTCTTGGGTCTGCCAGTTTGTGGTTGCATTGTTGTTGCTCCCTGGGTCTTCCACTTCGCAATCACATTGCCTGTAGATGTATGTAGGGGGTATTTGTAGAATGGTGGAAATCTCACGGACTGACTTGTTGCACAAATGGCATCCTGTGATGGTTCCACGTTGGAGGTTGCTGAAGCTCTTTTGAATGACGCATATCTTAATAATATGAAGCAGATATGTGTCTGAAGGTGTGTGATGCTATTTAAATAATTTACATATCATTGTCATGCAACATATGACACATTCCATGAGTTATGAGGGGTGTCCCTGAACTTTTTATTACATGGTGTATGTACATATATTTGGAAATGCATGCAGAATAATCCAGACATGAAGTGGGTGCTGACCTGTATTTGTATACTTGAAGCAATGCGTAATGAGCATGTGAATAAACCATCCAATGATGAAATTACATTTTTTACCAACACAAAAGAATACATTGGTTAGGTAAACATACAGACTTAATTACAAGTAGAAAAGAGAAGGAAAAAATTATGATGTTTGTAATTATGGTATGTTGAAGAGTTTCTTCAATTATCGTAATTTTCGGGATATAATACGCAGGGAAAAAAAAAATAAAAGTTAAAAAAAATCAATACTACTTATTATAAAATGTAAATATTATTTAATATTCTGATAATAAATGCAATGAAGATACGATTTAAAAAAAAAAAAAATTTTGGAGGGGGGAGGGTCGGGAGAGAGGGTCAAAGTGGGGGGTGAGTTATATCCCAAAAATTACTGTATATTAATATCTTCTCTTTGAGATACAGACTTAACATCATGCATACAGATTTTTAAATTCTATGATAGTGATCAAGTAATTTGAGAGATATAAACTTTTTGACCACAACTTTATATACATTATTTATTGGCCATGATATCTCCAGACCCTTGGATTGTATACAGGGTCGGGACACATTAATATGACCACCTGCTAGTATCTGGAATATCCACCTTTGGCGGCAAGCACAGCAGCTAGTCGACGTGGCAGAGAGTCAGTAAGTCCTTGGAAGGTGGTTGCAGGTATCTGGAACCATTCGGTGATCAGTGCATACCGTAATTCCATCACCATGCATGGTGGAGGGTCCAGTTTGCGGACATGGCGATCGAGATGGTCCCACAAATGTTCAGTTGAGGTCCGGGGAGTTTGGTGGCTATGGGAGTAGCTTGAATTCATCCTCATGCTCCTCGAACCAGTCGTGGACAATTTTGGCAGTATGGCAGGGAGCATTGTCCTGTTGAAAGGTGCCATCACCCTGAGGAAACACTGTCGACATGAAGGGGTGTACCTGGTCTGTGACGATCGTCAGGTAACAAACAGCATTCAGTGGACTCAGACCATACCACGAAAACGTCCCCCAAACAGTCACACCTCTCCCACCAGCCTGTCGTCTGCCAACGATGGTGTCGGGATGCCTGTTCCCAGATGCTTCCCGGTGAATTCTCAATCGTCCGTCCACTCTGTTCACCAGAAACGGCGACTCGTCAGAGAAAGCAACCCTTTGCTACTCGGCCGAGGTCCAATGGTGATAGTCCATTACGAATTGGAGGCGTTTTCGGCGATGCACAGGCGTCAACATGGGTGCTGTTACCATACGCCTGCTCCGGAGCCCCAACCTCAAGAGGGATCGTTGCACTGTCTTGGTGCTGACACGCCTAGTGGCCCCACTGTTCATTTGCTGTGTCAGTTGCTCAATAGTAACCGACGCTCGCCTCTAGGATCGATGGCCCGTGGGGCCCCACAGTTACCTCTTCGGTTGCTCGAAACTGTCTGGTTTGTCCAGTCGCGGTACACCTTCACAACGGCAGCCCTAGAGCAGTTCACAAAGGTGGCTGTTTTTGAAATGCTGCCCCCCTTGGCCCGATAGCCAATGATCATCCCCTTTTGGAGGTCCGACAGATCACTTGCTCTGCCCATGACGGCGACAATTGCTGTGTTAACGGATGCTACTACATGTCTGCTGTTGTCAGCTTTTAATGATATGCAATGATTTTTTCATCTGCATACCATGGGACGTTCCAACATGTTCGAGGAGAGGTGGTCATATTAATGTGTCTCGACCCTGTAGTTAAATTCAGTATGTTTAGGAATTCCTTAGAGCCCAATTACTCAGTTCCAGGAGGTAATTGCACACTTAATAAAAAACCAGTGTAACTGTGCGAAGCTTTCACACGGGAATTCAATTTAAACACAACACCACTTTGTACACTTTGTAATGGGTACACAATATTTGAGGTTTTAATGCATTTATCTTCAAAGTTTTTTGGGGGAAGCTGTCTACCCATTAATGGACAGCTTTTTCATTATTTTTAATTCACTGCAATTTTTAATGAAACAATGTGTTTTAACGAAATGTGTGTGTACTGCATCAGAAGCCTGTCCAAAAACCTTTCGTTTGATACCTCAATCATCATTGTGTGTTTTGTATGTGCATAGAAAAAGAGTGCTGACATGAGAAATAATTACAGGATGAGTCAAAAATCTGTTACCCCTTTTCTATCTTGGATACCAATGTAGTTACTTGAATTGAATGAACGAATAGGAACTTGAGGGTGCTCTATCTGATGGAGCACCTTTCATCATCTCAAATATGCAAATTAGGACCCATCCAAATTCTATCTCGAAAACCACAAGAGATACACAAAAAATTCCAATTGCACATTTGTTCAACAGCAAATTCCAAACAAAACAAAAACAAGTTCACCAAAATCTGATGAGCGGATCACCCACAATCCTCATTGCAAGCTCTGCAACAAGATAATTGGCTCTTCTACTGTTTTTTGCTTACAGTCATCTGATACAAAGTACCGGTAAGTCTTTCCATCAATCTAGATAGTGTTCAATGTGATGTCCACTTGCACCATAGCATAATTCCGCACGACATTTCAACGATGTCTGGTTGTTGCATGATAATTTTGCCTCACCTCACCAAAGCAGAGGACCTGGTTAGTGTACTGTGCCATCTTGCTTTGGTTTGATTTTTTTCTCAGCTTCAACATGCCTTTTTATACCAATTGCACAGGAAACTGGTGACTTTATGGTAAATTGTGGAACTTTCATGAAATAATTTGCATACTTGGCAAATGGTATTGAGAAGAAAAAAAACCACTCGGTGGTTACTTCCGAGACTTAAACCCAGGATCTTTGGACTCTGTTGCTCTCGTTTCCTCCTAAGGCCACTCGTCCCTTGCCTCAATCTTGACAGGAATCAAGGTTTTACTGTTGCAGAGCCTGCAATGAGGATTGTGGGTGATCCGCTCATCGGATTTTGGTGAACATTCTATTGATTTGTTTGGAATTTGCTGTTGAACAAATGTGCAATCGGAATTTTTTGTGTATCTCTTACAGTTTTCGAGATAGAATTTGGATGTGTCCTAATTTGCATATTTGAGATGATGAAAGGTGCTCCATCAGATAGAGCACCCTCAAGTTCCTATTCATTCATTCATTCAATTCAAGTATTGGAATTTGCAATGTACGGGGTTGTGCATAACCTTTTGCTAGGGGGCTGCGACTTAAACCGCAGCGTTGTAGCACACTCTTATGACGCTTCGGCAGAGAGTAGTTCATTGTGCGTCCATTGGTATCAAACATATGGCTGGTTTAATAAATGACAGTGAAGAGCAGCATTTCATGGATAGAGTTCGTGCAAATGCATATCGAGAGAAAGTGCTATCGATTTCTTCTCATCAAACGAATGGCCTGGTGCATCCCCTGACCTAAACATTGCTGAACATTTTGGAGCAGTGTTAAAAGACGCAGTGGAATCTTTAATGATTCAAGAACGTGGTGAAAATCGGTATTCTCGAGACCTTCTAATGGGACACCTGACATCTGTGCTGAAGGACATGGAGTACGATACTGCTCTGTTTGTGACACTCCTCCGCTCCTACCCGAAACTGATGCGTGCTGTTCGAGAAGCAGGTGGTGGCCACACTAAATATTGATGTGATAAAAGCAGAAATAAACGTACTTTTTGATTATCAACCGCAGAACATTCCACTTAGTTTTGTTTATTTTCCAGACCCCTAGCAAAAGGTTATGCACAACCCTGTAGATTGGTATCCAAGATAGAAGGGCGTAACAGACTTTTGACTCATCCTGTATAAAGAATAGTTCTCTGCAGATAATGGCTTGCTTAAAATGAACAGGGAGTGATACATATCGTGAAAGGTCATGCGACTGCGGTTTGCAAGTAGAACCAATTCCAAAAGTTACCTCAATTCGACTACCATCTTTTGGCAAAAATATTGGTTTGTGTGGTTCAGCATGTCATTCATGTAAAAAAAAGAAAAAAAAATTGTAAAACCCACACCTCTTTCTGGTTAATTTTTATTTTACATATGCTTCCATATTCTTTTTATAATATTATAGGCCCAAGCATAAAGAGAAAAGCTGATTGGAGTCTCCAGTGGATAAAATCAAATCAAGTACAGTAGTCATCTTAATTTTATTTGTTTTGATACATACAATTTTCACTTATAGGCTATCTACTTTCATAAGTACTGTAATTTTTTCTGATATATAACACGCAGAAAAAGCAAAAGAAAAGTTAAAAAAAAATAAAATCATTACTATGTATTATAAATTATAAATATTATTTAATATTCCTATAATAAAAGCAATGAAAATATAATTTTTTTCAAAAAAAATTTTTTTTGGGGGAGTGCATATTATATTCTGAAAATTATGGTAATTAATCACATTAAATTTGTGAAAAGTTAGGCTGTTAAAATGTTCATTAAGGGATACATTTAAGTAGAGATCCTGCTATGCATGGTTTCACTTTATTTTTTATAAGAGAGTCATCCTAGGGTAATTGATTAAACACAGTTTTAAAATAGGGGTATAGTATTAAAACATAAGGGTACAGTATTTAAATTTTTTTGGCTTAAGACTTTTTAGCTATCTAATCACACGTATAATGATAATACGTGTTTCAAGGGACTGAGCAAAAATTACGTATTATCCAGGATCACGTATTAACCGGGATTGAAAAATTGGTTGTCCATTCGCTGAAAAACTCAGAAGTGTTGTGTTTAATACGAAATAAGCTTGAGACACCTGCATCTTTTTATACATTTTATTTATTTATTTCTAGAAAGAACTCTGTTATTTATATTCAAAATGTCTAATTTCTGGTCCAGCATAAGAGTGTCGAGTTTCCTCTTCTGAGATACAGACATGTCGATAATAAAAATGATACTTAATAAAATAAAAATGCTAAATGCTAACATGAGTGATATAAAAATGGTGTGAATAGGACTGTGAAGAATTGAAATTCTGAATATTATTTATCAAGGAACATGTTTTATTCGCGGCTACGGAAGAACACGCGAGTCATTGTTGATATCCGATGGAACCGATCAGAATTCGAGATTATGTAAGAATGTGTGCTTCATTGTTTATGTCCAATTGAACCAATTAGAATTTGCGAAACATCATCGAATATCGCATGACTAAAAAAAATTCTGCAAACACATTGCAAATTATTTAAGATTCCCAGAACGAATGTCATAATTTTTTGAGCCAAAAATTACATATTATCCGGATCACTGAAAAATAAAATATGTATTAACAGGCTGAATTTACATAGAAATAGCTTTCAAAAGGAAGGGATCAAAGGAAAATCACATATTAACCGGGATCACGTATTAAGCGGTCACATATTAACAGGGTTCTACTGTACATGTATATGGTGTGAGAATTGAAGTCCAAAAACATTTTTTAGATTAACCAGACAGTAATTATTGCATGGAACTATAATTGTTAAAGAAAAACGGATGTTAGATTAGCATACGAGGGGCAGCCATAAAGTCATTACAATCACCCAGAAGACAGAGATGGGGTGATGCTGCATGGTACATGTAGTAGCATCAGTCCTTCTCCACTTTTGCACCTCCCAGGGTCATACGCTTTTCCCAACAATGGATGACTTGCTGGATGCCACCTATAGAATTCCTCCTTTTGGTTGTTGAGGAACTGCTCCATCTCGAAGATGAGCTCGTCATCGTCTTGGAAATACCATCCACGAAGCGGGTTTTTCAGGCGAAGGAAGAGGAAGAAGCCACTTGGGGTCATGTCGTGTGAATACGGCAAATGGGGCAGTATTTCGAACCCCAGCTCCACTGCAACGTGCACGATTTTGAGTGCTGAATGTAGTGTTGCATTGACCCCTTTGGACACCTTGCCTCGCCGCTTTGACGTGATGGGTGATATGAGAGGACTATCATCTTCACTTGCTTCATAATTTGTGACTCATCACAAATGGAGGGGGCATCCACTCCAAGGTTTTTGTCTTCCATGCTTGTCTGGCCGCACTGGAAACTGTGCCATGTGATTTCTATCTATAACTGACTTGTACAATGGGGCATTGTCATCATAAACAGCCACTAACTTCTCATGGATTTGTTTGATGTTGTTCTCCTTCAAATGCAGGAACCATATCATGGTTCGTACCTCCAATTTTCCGACAGGCTGGGCCATGTTGCTTTCAACGCTCTGGTGGCGTTTAGCGGTACGCACCAAATGCCGCTTTTTATCCTTCAGCATTTGAGGGATGTTGTTTCCAGTGGCACCATACATTTTCAAAAGTGATTGTTCTTTCATGTTGATTGTAATGACTTCATGACCCCCCTTTCATATATTATTATTTTGTTATTATCTATAAGAATGACATCATTTATAAGTTGGAAGAAATCCAAGTGTAAACAGCATTTAATTTATCTACATTTATCTATTAATTTCTTTTGTTTGGAAGGTGTCCTTTGGTGAACGCGTAATTGCTTTTGCTGCTGTTGAGGGAATATTCTTTTCCAGCTCCTTTGCTGCCATCTTCTGGTTGAAGAAACGAGGCCTCATGCCTGGTTTGACTTTAAGCAATGTCCTCATTAGTCGAGATGAGGTGAGAAATGTTTATAGTAAATGATCACTTTTCTAATGGGGGTCAATATTTGTAGTAAATGTTAATGGATTGTATTCTATAATCTATGATATATACTCAGTCCATCATATGTAGGATATACCAAACCTTTAAGGTCAAAATTCTACAGATGGTAAGGATTATAAACTCAGTATTTTGAGATAGGGAACCAATGCTCAGAAATGCATATAAAAAAATAGGTCTTAAATAGGTCATATATTTTAATGAAGATAATAAAAGAATAATACATGATAAATGTCCCAACAAACGTTTCAGCCTTAACACCATTATCGAGGTCTTACATACAAAAGTGATACACATTAACCCATCTAACTCGAACTCTGATAAAACGAATTAAAACTCTTGATCCCAAAACCCCCTGAAGCATTAATTGGTGGAAATTTCACCTCTTAACTCGAACATAAATTTTATACCAAACCACTTAAATCAAAAATTATGTTCGTATATTTTATTAAATTTGTCATTATTTTTTAGTATTTCATTTGCTTTGTTTAATACAATACGGACCCGGTTGAACACAAAATCGACTCCAAAGCAGTTTTGTTATGGTTCCCGAATTTTACTTCTGGTTTATAAAATTTTTCAACAGACAGCTCTTCGCAACTTTTGACCATTTTTTTTTTCATTTTGCGACACTTATGATGTACGTTCAAAATGTTCACTATTTAAAAAAATGATTGCTGTAATTTTTTTCATAATAAACATATTTTTAACAAACCATTCCCTGTGTCCTTGATTTTTAAACATTTTGCTTTCAAAACTGATAGTAGAAAACCGCTTAAGTCAAATCTCTGATAACTGAAATCATCAGGGGACCGGATTAAAAATTTGACTTATAGCAGCCGCCACGTAAGTTGAATGATCTTTTTGACATGCGCAGCAAGTCATCTCATCAGTATGGTTTGTCTGGATTTTACCCATGATGCACTAGTTCTACTATAGTAAAGGTATAGATATCGTTGAGGCATGGAAAGCCTATTAAAAGTCATAATATAAAACAAATTGCATTCGAGTCGACTATTCTGCATCATTTTTTAATTTATTAATTTAATTTATCTATTTAAAAGAAAAAGCAATTTATCTATTTATCTATTTAATTTATCTATGACAACGGGATCGGGTGCTGTCAATTGGCACTTGGAATGTATTCTCCATGACAGGAAAGGAATCAGAGTTAGTGGAGGAAAGCCAAACGGTATCGACTGGATAACATAGGTATTACCTCTACGAAACGTCCGGGTTCTGGAACTGTGGACTTAGAAGGAGGGTGGAAGCTTTTCTACTCTGGTGTCGACCCTAACATGACTGCCCAGGCGGGAGTGGGGATACTCACAAGTCCCCGGCTGGCAGATTATGTTGCAGATTGGACCCCCTTAGGTGGAAGACTGTGTCTCCTGAGACTTCAGATAGGGAAACGGTCTCTCTCTCTATTCGTTGCATATGCTCCGAATGCAGTCACAGAGTACCCACATTTTCTAGATGAAGTTGATGCTGCTCTTAGCAGGAGAGGGAGTGCAGATTCTGTCATCCTGATGGGCGACTTCAATGCACACGTAGGGGCTGATGACCAAACGTGGAAAGGCGTGATTGGGAGGAATGGTGACCCCGATTTAAATGCGAATGGGAGGTGCTTGTTGGATCTCTGTTGCAACAATGGACTTTCCATCACAAACACCTTCTTCCAGCACAGGGATGTCCATAAGTATACCTGGTACAGGGATGCAATGGACCAGAAGTCACTGATTGATTTTGTAATTGTTTCAGCTGACTTATTCCGATCAGTGTTGGATACTCGTGTGAGAAGAGGGGCAGAACTATCAACTGATCATCACCTTGTTGTCTGCACTTTGCGGTTCTCTGAATCCATGCCAACCAAGCGAAATACTAGGTTCAGACAAACTTGGCGCATCAAATGGGAGGCACTGGAGGATAGAGCTGTGAGGAAGACCTTTGCAGATAACATATCTTCAAGTTTCAAAGAACTTCCCAGTGATCGTGGTACTGTTGAAGAGGAGTGGCAGTTGTTTAAAACTGCTGTGATTACTTCGGCTGCATTGTGCTGTGGTCGTAAGCGGCTGAGTGTGGCGCAGGGCGGTGAGAAAAGGACTGCGTGGTGGAACGGTGAAGTCCAAGAAGCTGTCAAGGCAAAGAAGGAAGCCTATTTGCTATGGCTTGCAAATAAGTCAACTTCGAGCCGAGTGCGGTACACTGAGGCGCGAAAAGCAGCAGCAAAGACAGTATCAACAGCTAAAGCCAAGACCTGGGAGAAGTTCGGGGAGAAATTGGAGGCAGACTATGGTTCGGCAAACAAGGTGTTTTGGCAGACCGTGCGCCGCCTCCGTGGAAAGAAGTCTCTTTCATCACAAACTATTAAGAGTTCAGATGGGAGGCTTCTGAAAACGGAGGAGAGCGTATTGCATAGGTGGAAGGAATACTTTGCATCTCTTCTTAATCCGGTGACGACAACAACTGAGACATACGAGATGCACCTTGGAGCGGAGAATAGTCACGGTAGTATCACTGAAACAGAAGTCAGATGGGCAATTAAGTCCCTGAAGACTGGCAAAGCTGCAGGTGATGATGAAATCCGGTCCGAGATGTTAAAGGCCTTAAATCAGGATGGTATCCTGTGGCTGACTCGAGTGTGTCAGGTTGCTTGGATATCTGGACAGGCCCCTAAGCAATGGCAGACAGGAATTGTGATCCCTATCTTCAAAAAGGGAGACCAGAGAGATTGCAACAACTATCGAGGCATCTCTTTGCTCAGCATTCCTGGGAATGTGTACGCTAAGTGTCTGGAGAAGAGAAGTCGGGAAATAGTCGACTCCAAACTGTCAGGGGAGCAGTGTGGTTTCCGACCTGGCCGAAGCACGACGGATCACATCTTTGCTCTAAGGCAAATCTTTGAGAAATCCTGGGAGTATGCAAAAGAGGTCTACGCTTGCTTTGTGGACCTCGAAAAAGCATATGACAGAGTTCCTCGGGAGAAGCTCTGGCAAGTGTTGCAAGAGTATGGAGTGGATGGGCAATTACTGGTTGCTATCATGTCTCTGTACGAAAGCTCTGAGATGTGTGTCCGGATAAATGGCATTAAGTCAAGACCGTTCACCGTGGGTGTTGGACTCCGCCAAGGGTGCGTACTGTCGCCCATCTTGTTCATTATCTTTATGGACTGGATAGACAGGGGCAGCCGAGGCGATGAGCGTGTTTGTGTGGGCGACTGCCTGGTGGAGAGGTTGCTCTTTGCTGACGACCTTGTCCTCTTTGGGTCTTCTCGCACGAACCTTCAGCATGCACTAGACCGGCTTGCAGCCAAATGTGAAGAAGCAGGGATGAAGATCAGTGTGGCTAAAACCGAGGTTCTGGTCCTTTCAAGACAGCCTGCTCAGTGCGCTCTCCATGTTAGTGGAGCCTCATTGAGACAGGTGGAGAAATTCAAGTATCTCGGGATTGCATTCACGAGTGATGGACGGCAGGAGAAAGAATTGGATGCTCGGATCGGTGCAGCAAGCTGTGTCAGACGTGAACTGTGGCGATCCGTGGTAACGAAACGCGAGCTGAGTAACAAAGCTAAGCTCTCCGTCTTCAAATCCATCTTTGTCCCCATTCTCACCTATGGTCATGAGGCTTGGGTAATGACCGAAAGAGTGCGATCGCGGGTACAAGCGGCCGAAATGAGATTTCTGAGAGGTGTTGCAGGTGTTACCCTACTAGATAGAGTGTACAGCAATACAATAAGGGAATCTTTAGGTGTTGAGCCGCTACTTCTCCGCATTGAGAGGTCTCAGTTGCGCTGGTATGGCCACGTGATTCGGATGCCGCAAACTAGTCTTCCTAGGCAGTTGTTATTTTCCAAGCCGGTGGGTAAGAGACCAAGGGGTCGGCCTAGAACCAGGTGGCTAGACTACCTGGAGAATCTGGGTTCGAGTCGCTTGGATATTACCAGGGAGGACATGCGCCTGATGGCGGAAGATCGCGATCGCTGGAGATCCTCCATAGGGCTGCTGCCCCCGCGACCCTAACGGATAAGCGGGTTTGAAAAGTAAGTAAGTAAGTAAAAGAAAAAGCAAAAATAGAAACTAAATATAAATACGAAAACAATGTTTCGAAAACGAAGGCAGATGTTTCATGGAATAGCTAAGCGATTTACTACCCGTTAACGCCTATTGGCTGGCGTTAGGAATGACATCATCCTGTCGTTCAACTTATGTGGCGGCAGCTATAACAAGATTAAGGTGTATTATAAAGTCTTTTTAAAAGTTGGAAGATGTGTATTACATAAGGATTACAGGGCGAGTTTAAAAGCTGCACACATGAAAGTTTAATGGGCCGTAATTCAATGAACATGCTTTCCTCCTGGTAGATGGCAGTGCAGATTGTTTCGAATGTATTTCAATCAGTATCAGTGATCTCGTGCTCAGAGACTTCATTTGTGAAGCGTTTGTTGTTCAAGGCCGCAGAATGTCGTTTTGCCAGAACAGCGAATATTATAAATTTTTCGTTCAGCACATCATCTCCCCGGGTTTGTGCCCCCCCCCCCCCCCCCATGCCTGCCAGATTTATCACCCCCTGATTACTTCCTATGGGGTTATCTGAGAAATGTGGTTTATGTGAATAGTTTTATTGCTGAGCTGAAAACGAACATCACAACAGCCATTTCTAACATCAATACTGCCATGCTTCGCAGTCTCACGAAATCTGGTAAAATGAACGCTCCTTTCTATACTCGAAAGAGGAAGTCATTTCGAACTTTTATTGTAACACCTAAAGTTTGTCTGGTAAAACGAATACGCTTTTCTATTTGCGAAAAGGACATTATTTCCAACATTTATTGTAACATCTAAAGTTTGTCTGCTAAAATAAAAGCCAACTTGGTGTTTGTGCTGCTATTACCGGCTGATCTGCCATTACCTGGCTCGTATCACTAATCTTTTGCTCAAATTGACAGTCCCCAGGTTCATATACCAGCAGCACAAACACGAAGTCCATCATATACTCCCATACAAACAAGTCCCAAGGTTTAAGTCAGGGGAGCTTTATTGATCAACATTTCCGACACGACCGCTCCATCAATTTTGCAGCTGTAGCCCTATAGTGGCTGCAAACGGATACAGATCTGCCAAACATTTATCAAAAAAAAAAAAAAAACAACTTGGAGAGTTGCTCTATGTATTTGCAAAGTTTCGTGATGATATATTAAATAATACACCTACAATAAAGTCATGAAACTGGGACAATCATTTGTGGATACCCTGTATATAAACATCCTGCAACTTTTTAAAAAAAGTCTTTATATAATAAAACTCCTCAGATCCAGAATGTTTGACTTGGCTTCTGGATTTCAAAAACATATACAGCAGGATTCTCTTAGCAACTTTTGACCATTTATTTTTCATCTTAAGACACTTATGATATATTCATAATGTTGCACGTTCTAAATTTTACAGTAAAACTTCAACATCAATTTTGTGTTTAAGACCCTCAATAATGGCATCAAGGCCGAAATGTTCATTGGGTCACTTATTTATTATTCTTCATTATCTTTATTAAAATGTATGTTACTGAAGGCCCATTCTTGTATATTTATAATACAAAACCAATTTAGTAGAATTTATTGATATAAAATATGGACTATGAAAAGTATAATTTTAGGCACCACAAGATCTTGAACACACAAGTGCGAGGATCTAATTCAGAGTTCAGTTCTGTCAATGGTTTATCCAGGGCTATGCTACAGTAGGGAACTTCTTACAGTGTGTATTGTTCACGGATTAGGCCTGTTTTGCTCATGATGGTGTTTTCAACAGCCATGTTTGGAGTAACGACAATCCACATGCGTCTGATCACCAGCAACAATTCTGTAGCAACTCTGGGGCTGGAATTGTACAAGATCACCTAATAGGACCTTATTTTTTGCTGCCTGATTTGAATGGAACACGTTACCTGGTATTCATTTGCAATGTGCTGCCAGAATTCTTGGACACTGTACCTCTTATTGGATATGAAAGTGTGTGGCTGCTAACCTGCTCATGCCGACATCTGATAACGACTGATTCGCTAATCATTGGATTGGAAGGAGAGGCCCTATCCCATGGACAGTGCAATCGCTGGATCTCACTCTTGTATTTGTTCCTATGCAACCACATTAAGTCGTTGGTGTATGAAACCTCAGTAGAATCTGATGCGATAGTGCTTGCCAGGGTCCAAGCTGCCTGTCTTCTTGTACAACAGACACCAGGGTTGATATTTGAGAGTGCAGCAAAATTTCATGCACCTGATCATGGAATTACTCTTTCCAGATCCTGTGATGCCTGAAATATGCATTTCCGACCAGTAGTTCCCTATCTCAAAATAATCAGTTTATCGTGTAGAATTTTTACCCCAAAGGTTTGGGATACCTTGTATATCAGGTTCTACGTAAATGGCATTGAACATAAGGAAGAAGTCTACTTTTGCAGAATTCTATATTTTCTAAGATACAGATAATTTGATTAATCTGAATATAGATACAGCCGAACCTTGTTAATACGCATTTCAAGGCACCGAGCAAAAAATATGTATTACCTGGGTATGAAATATGATTCGCTGAGAATCCAATAGTGTTGTGTTCTGAAATAAGCTTGAGACTACTGTATGTTATATACAATTTTCATGCATTTATTTACTTATTTTTGTGGAAAAACTCTTGTTATCAAAGTCTAAATGAATGTATACAATTGTAGAAATTACATTCCTTAGTGCTATGTAACGGTAAGATCTCAGTTGTAATTTATCATCACGCATCACAAGATCATTGAGTTTCCTCTTCTACAATGTAGCCATGATAATAAAATGAATCTAACAAATTGGTTATGCTAAATGCTAATGGGTGAATAGGATATGAATGTTGTGAATTCTGATTCATGCATTGAATGGACATTTTTATATAAACATTGAGAACCAACCAGAATTTGTGATTATCCAATAACATGAGCATTGTTATTTGTGTTCAATGGAACCAATCAGAATTAATGAAATTATTGCATGACATGTGTTTAGGTAACCATACGACTATTAAAAAAAAAAAAATTTCATAACAAAAAACATCTCAAGTAATTCACTTTCTTAGAATGAATTTTGTAATTTTTGAGACAAAAAATACGCATTTTCTGGATTGAGAAAGACTTATGTTAAACACTTGTATTTACATAGGGGACGAGACCAAGGGAAAACTATATATAAAGCAGGATTACGCATTAAGCAGGGTCGTATTAACAAGGTTGGACTGTATACATTTCAAATGGACATAACCTCTATGTAATTTTCTTTAAATGTTACTCAAGACAATGATTATTTGTAGCTTAATTTTAAAATCTATTATTTATTTATAACCTATATGTAAGGTTTGCTTTATTATTCTTTTTAAAGTACCATAAAGTATTTAATTATTATTATAATTATTATTTTTCTAAAAATACGAAATATAATTTTAAATTTCTATTTAAAGGGAATGCACACAGATTTTGCCTGCCTTCTCTTCACGTACATTAAAAACAAGCCTTCAGAGAAAAGAGTCCAAGAAATAATTACAGAAGCTGTGGAAATTGAAGCAGAGGTTTAATTTTATTTGCTATCACAAATTCCTCTTTCATAACTAGTATATTACATCGTTTAAACTTATTTCCAGTTTGTTCACGAAGCCCTACCTAATCCATTGATTGGCATTAATGCCATTCTTATGAGGCAATATATCCAATTTATAGCTGACAGACTGCTAATGGAATTAAAATGTGAAAAGGTAATTTCAATTATTCTTTTTTCTTTTTGTCAAATGACCTTTTTCTATTAATGTATTTTTTGTTCCCATTTAAATTAGATATATAATGTAGAAAATCCCTTTGACTTTATGGAAAACATTTCATTGGAAGGAAAGAGTAATTTCTTTGAAAGGAGAGTGGCAGAATATAAGAAAGCAAATGTTGGCCTCCTGGACGAGTCTTCACATCGCTTTACATTAGATGCAGAGTTTTAAAGGATTAAAAAAAAAAAACAAAAAAAAAAATATAAATAAACAACTTTTCTTATTGATTTTCTTTATGTAAAAATATTTATTTACACTTGTATAGAAAGAGTCCATTTTATTTATTTAAAGATATAAACTCGCTGCAAATACAATGCCACGTTTTATCCTTTTAATGCCTGTTAAGTTAAAAAAAAAAAAAAAAAAATTAATGAAAATATCTATAAGTTAAATTTTTGACAAATAAAAACTCTGGAAATTTCCTACCTTCTGCAAATTTATTCTCCAAATCAGTGTTACCAATCGCTTTTGCTGCTTGACACATTTGCCGTAAAAGCTCTTCTAAACGTCTTAAGCATCTTATTATGCTTCCTAAGAATAAAAATTAAGTTTAATTTATAGTGAAATAATTGAAAAATAGAAATTCATGATTCACGACCTGGATTCGAAGCATGGATTCTATTTTTCAATTATTTCATCGTTTGAATTTCAGAATAATAATTCCTTGATCCTTTCAAAATTAAGGTGAATTTTAGTTTATAGATTAAAATGGAGAGAGAAGGATGTGACAATTTAGGGGGGAGGGGAGGGTTACCTTCAAATACATCTGTCATTTTGCACAACTGACTAAACGGAGAACCATTACACCAAGCATTAATTACGTCCATAAGATGAGGCCGGAACGATTCTACATACAAATCTTCTTGAAGATTCAATTTAGCTTCGGTGCTGACTTTTGCAATGTGACGGGCCATTTCCTGATTAAAGAAAGGAAAAAGGGTGCATTAAAATACAGTCTAAATTTAGAAGATATACATTGTTTTTACATCCACATTTCTTACTTGCATCTGCCGGAGAGGCCCAAACAATTCTTCATTTAATTTTGGGTATTCGTTGGATTTCTCTTGAAAAACAAAACACGAGAGCAAAGCTGTTGCTTGTGAAACTGCGAGATCATTAAAGACTCCATTAAATAACATTTCAGTTAAGAGCAACTCGTCTCCACTAGAAGTTAAAAAAAATACAAGACAACATAGTATTATAATTGACCCCACTATCTATATATTTCATTATAGTTGATTCAAGACTGGACTGCAAAGTTTAAAAAAAACAACAACAACACGCCCTCTTCCATACCTACTAATTTCACAAGCAATTCGTCCTTTAATTTCAATCACATCTGCTGATGTACAATATCCTAATCTTCGTAAAATACGTTTACGACATTTCAGCTCTTCCATTTGCAATAAAGAACGGGCTTTCTTGAGTTCTTGCTTTGCTTGCTTCATCTCATTTCCTATCTGTTATTAATAAACATGATAAATGACTGAGTGAATTTCTATGTATAAATTGCACTTTAATATAACGAGTTCTTTTTCTTTTTTGAAAGTAGTGCAAGTCCAATGAAAAGCTTAGTTCAGATACAAACAGTTGTCTT
Source organism: Rhysida immarginata (assembly GCA_023313115.1). NCBI lineage: Eukaryota > Metazoa > Arthropoda > Chilopoda > Scolopendromorpha > Scolopendridae > Rhysida > Rhysida immarginata. Next base: position 261,254 of record JAHWFO010044110.1, on the reverse strand, counting down.
CTTTTGAACTGTTTGTACTACATTTACATATTTACTAAATCTTAAAAGATTTTGTGGCATCAACTAATATTCCTTTCAAAATGCCCTGTTTTTCTCTAAGAAATTAACCAACAACTTATATCTGATTTGGTTTGGCATGTGGGAGACAGAAGTAAGAGTTTTCTGCAGAAAATAGTGATCCATGGGTGGCCACCTTTTTCTCCAAGTTCATTGCAAATGATCCCATTTTCCCACAGGTGGCCACTCCACTTGCCCCATTAAAGTGATTCGGCTATCATTTTTTGAACTGCAATATATTCTGATACAAAGCCATACATTAGGCAAATTATCCTCCACTGCTGACAAAACAACAACTTATTCTAATGCCCTACATGACACCCACACTCGCCAAAGACATCAGCTGATCATTCCATCATTTTCAATGAACATTGTTCAATAAGCTTTACAATAACATAATAATGAATTTTCAATGTTTTTTACCATCCTGAAGAAAGAAATATTAAAGTGACCTAAATTATCATCATTCAAACAAATCTGAATTTTTTTTAAATTCAATATGTTAATGTTCAGATATTTCAATATTTCTATGAATTAGTCAACAGAATACATAAATACCTAAGCATCTGACAACCAGGAAAATGGACTTGCACCACTTTTATATTTTTAATTCAGTAAGCATAAATAAAAATTGCCTGTAGTTTTTCTTCATACAAATGAAGCAATTTATCCTTCTGTGTATCTTTATGCAAAGCATGGGAATTGATACGTTCTTCAACAGCTTCCAATTTTCTAACGACATCCTTGAAGCCACGTTCTTTGATTCCCATGTCTTCAATTGGATCCAAAAGAGGTAGTCCATCAGGAAATCTTTTTTGCACTTCCTAAAATATAGCAATCTCATTATAATAATAGAAATGTCAATTTCTTTATCTAAAAGAATGGTATATGTGTGTAGGATTTTTTTTTATCTTGTGAAGAGGAAAGGGCTGCTCTGAACTCATTTCCACAAGATTAATAATCTTATTTGGGAGTGTAAATAAGTTTTTATGGAGTGTGTGTGTGTGTGTGGAGGGGGTCCAAGTTCTGGGTGAATCCCTGTACAGGGTAATTCTAAATGAATGAAACCACTGTATTTACCTATAACATGTACCAAAGGCAAATAAGAAACCAGCAACAAATTGAACCAAAAAAAAAAAAAAAATGTTTGGGTTCACCCTGTAAAAATAATGCTTGAAATGCATTGTAGCTGTAGCATATGATTACGACGCTTCTTTTACTTATGTGTTCATTTTGATGAGAATAACACATGTATTCATGGAGATATGAAAGGTTGTGTCATCAGTAGCACGTATTGGATGGCCACTCCGTGTCTTGTCAACCACAGTCCCAGTTTCTCGGAATTTCTTAATTAAGCATCTGACAATGTTGTGTGAAATTGCAGGTCTTTCTGGGTGCCGGTTGTCAAAATTTTTCCTAAGTTTTTTGTTTATAACATGTAGGGTTTTCAACCCAATGCAAATGCCATTTTCAGGAAACTACAGTAGAGACAACACCCTGCAATCACAATATAAAAACATTAAATATTTGATGAAATACGAGTATTTTTATTAAATAATGTTTAACTGTGCATGCATAAGAGTTACTAAGGGCCGTTAGGGCAGCAAAGTTAGCTTATGTAAGCAAATTTACGTGCAAAGTCAGCTTAACGGTCGAGCCGTAACACATTTACGCTATAGATACCAGCTCAACTGAATCGCCTCTCAAGCGAGTTATAAGATGGAAGTAGCGCAAATTTGTAGGTGTCCTCAAGGGAAAGCGTGAGATAGTCATGGCAACGGTGATATGGCCGAAGTCCACGTGTGCTGACATGTGGTTTTTATGTCACCTTCCCAGAGGAATGTAAAATTAAAAAAAAAAAAAAAAAAAAAGTTGTTTCTCATGCTTTTTTGCTCAGGAAATCAAAATTTTAAACAGATTTAAAACTATTTTCCCATAAACTAATTAATAATTCATATTTTAAACCTGCAGATATATAAATTGAAGTAGTATATTTCCATATGTACAATAATATCTGACCTAATTCACAATATAATAAATTAATACAGGCAAACTCTCATTCTGCAATATACAGGGTGTCCAAAAAGTCTGGCAACATGGCAAATATCTCAAAGCTGCTAGGTAGGCAAAATATGATGTGTGGTTTACAGGTGATAGGGGGGTGGGGAATTCATTGCTGCACTAAAATTTGACCTTGACCCCCAAATTTAAGATCATCCATTTGCTAACTTGAAAACTATTAAAGATAGAGAAAAATTTCCAATTGCTACCCTGTAGAACACCACCACATTAGTCTAAAAGCGATTTTTAATCGTACCCTTCCCCTTGAAAGATTTTGAGAAAATGGACGAGAAAGAGTCACTCAATGTCAAATTTTTAATGAACCTTCCCCATGGTGTGCTTCACTGCAATTCAAATGTGTTAGAAACTTCAGCCAACCTGGCCAGCCCAAGCTGACCTTGAGTGACTCTTTCTCGTCCATTTTCTCAAAATCTTTCAAGGGGAAGGGTGTGATTTAAAATTGTTTTTAGACTAATGTGGTGTTGCTCTAAAGGGTAGTAATCAGAAAATTTTCTCTATCTGTAATAGTTTTCGAGTTAGCAAATGGATGACCTTAAACTTGGGGGTCAAAGGCAAATTTGAGTGCGGCAGTGAATTCCCCCCCCCCCCCATACCCAATAAACCACACGCATCAGATCTCGCCTACCTGGCAGCTTTGAGATATCTGCCATGGTACCAGACTTTTTGGACACCCTGTATAGTACGTCATTAAATGATTAACTATTTCATTATTATTTATTTTAATCAGTTTTTCCCTGAGAATGCAGAGAAGTTTCTTATAAATAAACTGTATCTGTAAATCAAATTTTTAAGATTTCTTTAGGTTTACTTGTCAAGTTTCCTAATTTTTCCTTATTATAAAATAGACTTTTGTACAATTCCTAAATTTTTTAATGATCATACCTAATTAGAATCAACGGCATTTATTTTATTACAAAAAGCTTGTGAAATCGTGATGGGGCAATATTTTTTGCTTATTATTTTTTCCTATCGTAATTCGAACATTAGAGAAACCAGAACATTTATGTTAAGATTTATAAAAAGATTCTTCAATTTAAATAATTTATATTTGAAATTGTTTGCGGTCAAATTTAAAACAAGTGTTAATTTAACTGTGACATTGTTTTCTTGAGAAATTCTTCGTCAACAGAGCATAATTTTGCACAATACCTAATAATTAAAATAATTACTTACTTACTTTTCAAACCCGCTTATCCGTTAGGGTTGCGGGGGCAGCAGCCCTATGGAAGATCTCCAGCGATCGTGATCTTCCGCCATCAGGCGCATGTCCTCCCTGGTAATACCCAAGCGATTCGAACCCAGATTCTCCATGTAGTCTAGCCACCTGGTTCTAGGCTGACCCCTTGGTCTCTTACCCACCGGCTTGGAAAGTAACAACTGCCTAGGTAGACCAGTTTGCAGCATCCGTATCACGTGGCCATACCAGCGCAACTGAGATCTCTCAATGCGGAGAAATAGCGGCTCAGCACCTAAAGACTCCCTTATTGTGCTGCTGTGCACTCTATCTAGTAGGGTAACACCTGCCACACCTCTCAGAAATCTCATTTCGGCCACTTGTACCCACGATCGCACTCTTTTGGTCATTACCCATAGGTGAGAATGGGGACAAAGATAGATTTGAAGACGGAGAGCTTGGCTTTGTTACCCAGCTCGCGTTTCGTTACCACGGATCGCCACAGTTCACGTCTGACACAGCTTGCTGCACCGATCTGAGCATCCAATTCTTTCTCCTGCCGTCCATCACTCGTGAATGCAATCCCGAGATGATGATGATAATAATAATAATAATAATAATAATAATAATAATAATGTAATTAAGCTGCAGCCTGCGTCAGTTTTCACTTTATTGCGTTTACTTAATAATTTATAATGCTATTTAGGTAATATTGTACACACTTATTTGGTATTATACCCCACTATTATCAGGCCCTGCTATTATGTTTATTTACTATTACTGTAATATAATAAAAAATGTTTTTTGGGTTTTTTTGGAGTTTTATTTTTGTAATAAAAATTCTAAAACGTCCACTACGATTACATTAAGAGAATTTGCGAATAGCAAAGCAAACAGAGTAGAGCTGACTGGGAGAAGAGCAAACATGCTGTGGAGGGGAAGACGCATCGACACGCAATGATCGATTGTACGGATCTAATATATTTGAAGGAAATATAGCATTACTTAAATTTAAGATGGTCTTCGTCATTAATAATATTCATCCTATATTAACTACTCAAAGCGCTGATGAAAGTGCTTAACATGTGGCATTTTTCCACTATGCGATGCAAATCAGTCATTTTGATTGCTTCTATAGCTGAACAGCCGAATTGGACTCTCCTCGCTAAGCCTCCTTTTTCGTGATTTACATCCGCGAAGTTGACTTGTCCTCTGGGGTCTCATTTAGGCCGATGTGTGGTTAGGCTCCCGGTTTAGTAGACTTTCGACGATGTCGAAGTCGGCTTAAGCCCCAGTGTAAGTCACTTTTTGCCGAAATGTGATATGGCCCTAAAATGTCATTTGCATAATGTATTAGCCAAATGTATAGAGCTACTCTTATAAATAGCCCAAGCAAATATCGTGAAAATTCAGAAAGATAGAATGAGTTGAATTAAGGCGTTTCTCCAAATTTTTATTTTTATATAGGACACCAGTATCAACTTCTTCTCATTATTGAAATGAATCTGAAGGATGCACAATATTTTTTTCTAGAGCATGTGTATTCTACAAGTTTATTTATAAAATATATAGGAGTTACATGCAGTCTAAAGTGTAATATACACAGATTTGCCTCGTAAACTGAGCAACGGAAAAACAAAAATGAAAGCAAAATAAATGTTTGAAAATAATGGTTGCAGCCTCTTCAGAAGCATTTGCATACTTCATCGAATTATTTCAAAATATCATGCCTCAGAAAAGTTCCATCACAATTTAAATTAAATAGGCAATTTCATTGCTTCAAATATTTAAGGGCAACAAAACAGACGAAAATTCACGACTACAGTATTTCAAAAAATAAACCAATTTCCATGATCCCCTGAAGTTCGTTATAACGAGATTTTACTGTAGATAGGTAATTATAGGGGTTCTTACTGTCAGAAAAAAGTTTAATTGCACTATACATGGCCAAAGATTTGAATAGCTTGAATTTGATTCACCATTTTGATTGCATCATGCAGCTACTAATAAACCAGGGTTGCAAAATGGCAGGGCAGGGAAATGAACAATAATTAGGGCACATTTAGTCAGAAAGTAGGGCAAATCGGACACACAAGTGCACATTATAATGGTTAGTTTAAATAAATCCAACGAAAAAGGCCAGGGCACCGCACCCTTCTATTCCAGCCTAGATGCAACACTGTAAACAATGAATCTGGTCATGATAAGAACAACCAGCCGTTACTTTTGGGATAGCATGTTCATAAATGCTATTGAATGGTCACAACCAGATTTACTATATTTACCTAAATAAGCTGTTGCAGACTGTAAACATAACAGAAATCAGGGCAGTTACCTAATCTTACTCATAAAATACCCTACACTCTTGCTAGTCTGGCCCTCAGTGATCTGACCTCATCTACCCAAAACGATGAATAGGCATGGCCTCCAACCATTAAGAGTTTGGATTATTTTTAGATTAACAACTACATCTTGGTTTCAGTTATGGCTTCAAAAAGAAAGCATATGATTCTAGATCTTGTGTAGAAACTGCAGATATACCTAACTGTATGTTTAAATTTAATACACGTACAAGTAAATTTTAATTAATTAAAAACTGGCACATCTCTGTGCAAGGAATGGCCAAACTAGCGAAAGTTTGATATCATCAAATCTATTTAAAAAAAAAAAAAAAAAAAAAGAAAAAATATATTTTTTAATACACTGCTGGCCATGGAAATCAGTACGCCTACAAGTCATCATCATTTGCAATGAAATAAAAACCACATGAAGTACCAAATACACAAATACTAAATGATTAAAATGATGTGTGATATAGAGAGCACTTGGGAGCCTTTACCCAGTGCTCAAAAGGGTCATACAAAAGGACTGAAAGGTCAATTCTTATCCCTTTATTGACCTTGTTCTTTTTAGATGCTATATAACTAATCTCATTTCTACTACCATCTATCCATCTGTAATGGTTTAATAAAACTTTAGTATAGAAAGAGGATGCAGTGATTTCCATGGCCCCAGTACTGTATTTGAAATTTACCTGTATTGATTTGAGGACGCTCATCCTATTATCAAGTGGCCTTAAATCTTGTGGATAATAAAGTCGAATGGAACTAACTTGTGAAATCAGTTGAAGCATTATTGGAACAACCTATCAGGTTTAGTAAAAAGAAAATTCTAAACGAGTTCTTTGACCACCCTCCACCCCTCTACGGGGGGGGGGCCCCCCCCGCCCTATCCTCACTTGCATTTCTCCTTTATCACCCTCTGGACATGGCTTCAAGCAAGAAGTTATTTTGGTTTTGGCACTGTCACTTGACAAGTGTAGCAAAACTTCAGCTATGTAACTAGTGTCCAACTCTATACCATTGTCTGTGTTTATAGTTTTCTTTTTGAAGTTGATGACGATACCCCAGTCAAAATTATCTTCACCATTAACAATCTAAAAACAGAAAATTTGTATTCTTTTGAAAAACGTTTTTCATTCTACTTTATTAAAACTTTTATATCCAAAACAAATACTTAATTACCTTCACCATTCGACCTGGTTGTAGAAAAGGTAAAAGATATTGAGGTTTAGTGATGTACGCTTGGAATTCCCTGGCAATTTTCTTGTACTGCTCTTGGATCTTATGATAAGAGCTAATTTCAGCCTCTCTCTCTATTGAACAAGATTGGTGTTTCTCGTGTAATTTCTGCAATTCTGTTACATAAAAGCATACAACCTTAAATAAAACACGTTCAAACAATTTAAACAATACATAATCATTTTCAATAATTACTTTCATAAAGAGCTGGAATTGCAGCATAGTTTTGAAACTGGAAAAAAGATCGTTCCATCATGTATTCAGGGTTTATTTCTTCCACTCTCAGTAGATTCAGAACCATGTTATAAGTCAAGTGAAATGCACTATTGATGGGATCAGCCTGACCCTATCAGAAAAAGGACACTTTTTTTTTTTTTTTTTTGTGAACAACAATAAATTTTAACAGAATGATATAACATTGATTGTAATTAAGTTAAAAGATTTTTTATTCTTGCAGAGAATATCAACAGTGTGGAGCACAGGTGATTTTAAATGCAATGGATGAGGCAGTATTAGGAGCAGCATTATATATTCTTTACTGGGCCTGTGAACTTTAATTTTCCATATGCAAATCGCTAACCTACAGAAAGGTCAATGTTGCTACAGTTTGTTTGGGACAAGAATGCACTTCATCACAAGAAATGTACATGGCTTTTGGTGGCTACCATTGGCTAAAGGCCAATGAACACACTGCTTAACATTCTTCCACCACAATAATAATACTTCTGTTGAATGTTAATATAGCTGCTAAGAAAAAAAACAACAAAAAACAAAGGAAAAAGATATATGAAAGAGCTTATAAGTTGTTTTTGAGGTTTTATGCATGTCAATTGTTGAAACTTGCCAGGGAAACTTTTACATGGGCTGCTCTTCATTTCCCTGCTGCCGTAAATACCTGCTGGATTACATTGCTCACCGTCAACAGTGGGAGACCAAGAATGTCGCCACTGATAGTTTGAGAGCTACTTTAAACACAAAATATATGCAGATGAAAGAGGGCAGAAATAACAATATTATTTTTAATTATCAAAATTTGTTTATTTATTGTTGTAAAGGAACAAGGCAACATTGCAACAAAGGGGAAACAGGGTCTGTGCTTAATGTTCTTCTCTTGTTCTATTTTCCTCTACAATTAAAAGCATAGTTTCTTTAGAGAGACTAAATCTATTTCTAAATGTCAACTCTCCATCAGATTCAACTGTGAACCATATATCTTAAAACAGCACATTCTTTAGAAGCAATTGATGTCAGCCATGTTGATTTCACTCTATCAACAGCAAAAAGCCAAAAAGATTTATTTGAGCAGAAAATCGCTGAGATGCAATGGCCAATTGGCATAGCCTGCTGCACAACCATTAAAAATGGTTGTTATGATGGGGTGCATTCTTATCTTGAATAGATTTTAAGTATTAGAAGATTTGTAACAACTTTAATTGCAAATATATTTGAAGGGCTCATTTTCTCTTTGGTGCTGAAGATTAATTCAGGCAATTATAGAGAGCATTTCATCACTTAACATAGCAAAGATATCCCAACATGCTATTGATAAAACCCAAATGACATCATTCTATGACTATTGCCCCTTGGACAACCATCCCCTAGGACAATTGCCCCCCAACAACAGGGATTATGCATGTATTTTTTTTTTTAAATTAGATTCACATTTCATATCGTTGCTTTTTTGTCGTAGTTTTTTTTTTATTTAAGAGAAAAATGACCGATCCAGGAACTCAAAAAAGGACACACTAATAATTTGATGAAGATCGCAGTATTAATGGTTGTGGACTTAATTAGGACTACTGTTTCAGCCTAAGTTTGAGGGACTAAAGCCATTTTCTTGGCTTCCATTCGCATTGTTTAATAACAGCTTACAAAATTTATTTAAATATGCCTGCAAACTTAAAAATTCAGACAGAAAATGTTTGTATTTTGAAGGAATATTTTTAAATTTTATTGTTTAATGGGCATGCGATTGACCATATTGTTTTTGTATTAATTGCATTATTACAGTTACATTGCATTAAATGAAAAAAACTTACTATTGAAATTTACTGCACAGCTACTGTAAGCACAAAACATAAAATTGTATTGCAAATAATTTTTTTACATATATTTAAAAAAAAAAATCAATTTAAAACTGATGAAGTTTATCTATTATTTTTATTAAGATTTAAAAATAAAATTTAATTTAAAGTGGATGCTGAAATGTATTTTTGTGTAAAGTACATTTCCGAAAATTTGTTTTATTTTAAATTTTAATAAACAGTTTACACTTGTTTTTGTTTTTAATATTGTACTTTATATTGTGTAAATTAAAAATTATGAAAAAACTTTTAACTTGTGTAATGTAAATTTTAATGAACATTGTACTTGGAGAAACCTGCTGTGTTCACAGTAAATTTTCACTTATTTAAAAATAAAATGCTATTCAGCTTTCCCTTTCCCCAACCTCCCAATAAAGGAAGGTACCGTATATTCTCGACTATAAGTCACACCCCCAAATTTAGAGTAAACTTTGGTACAAAATTTTTTTCCCTCTTAAATTTAAACCAGATCATTATGACTGATAATGCTAATTGCATCACTTAAAGATCACAACAACAAAATAAATACCATCTTGAAACAAGTTTAATTACATATAAAACTATCAAAACTCTCATCCTCAATG
>JAHWFO010044110.1:141100-225782 GCA_023313115.1 Rhysida immarginata | reverse complement strand
CTAAATTGATGTTTATGGTGTAAAATAGTAAGCGATCATTTCAGTTTCATCTGTTATTCTTTTAAATGTCATTTTTACGTGATTATGTACTGTAAAGTACACTATTCCATGTCGCCGATATTTTATTAATAATAATAATAATAAAATATTTTAACTTAAAATTATTTTTTTGCTCCTCATGTCCCAGGTATCTCTGCCAAAGTTTAATTATGGTCATCTTGTATAGAAATAATGTTCTAAATTAATTAATTACAACTAACATTTAATTATTCAATGCATATACTGAAGTAAACAGAATATTGGGCTTATTGTTTGTCACAAAAATTCCTATTCATATTTTGCCGTAGCCCTGATATCTGATATCTATGCTTCATCAGGTCCAGGAGCATGCCCAGATTAGTAATGCTAGTTCCAGTCACCTTATTCACTTTTGGAAAGTTAAGTCTATGTATGCACACTGGTAGTAAATGAAAAATTAATACCCAGAAGGGATGATGCCATATTGCTGGGATTTTAATGTTCAGGCTTCTGGAATAAAACAACACTGTGATCGCAAGTACAATCTCAGTAACAGTTGTTCATTGAAGATACAGGATCAATTTCTTTATGCTGAAACCTTAGTAATGCAAACACATAAACTGTCAATATGATGCAAGCTTAAACTCTGGCATGCATTTAATTAAACAGATGACGAATATCATCTTTGTTCATTCCATGTTCAGTCCACATGTAGGCATAACTGTATTATTGGCAGTTGATGGACTCTGATGACTTGTCATCCAATCCGTCCCAGACTTGTTTAATTTGAGAAAGATGTGGCATGTTAAATTAATCATGATTAGTAATTTCTTAAAAGTTGTTTTTAGCAAGTAAGATATTTGGCAAACAACGCAAAAACACTATTCCACAAAGACATTTTAATGATCCAGATGTACATTTCAGGGGCTATGCTCCTTCATCAGTGAGCGCTGCTCCCGAATTGTACATCTGGGTCATTAAAATATGTTTTTGTGGAATAGTGTTTTTGCATTATTTGCTGATAGTGTTGTCCACATTTTTGGCATATGTTGTATGTATCGAAGCAAGATATTTTTAGAACTTCCTTGGAATTCTAATTACCGTTTGAACTTTGCCAAATATAGCATAGCAAGCATAATTCTGCATAGTAAATAGACCCCATTGGCTAATAAAACACTTGGTAGAGAAGTTTTGCAATATATGTCAATTTTATTTTTCATCACTTCATTTCAGCTTAAAAACCCAGCAAGGATTACTTGTTGATTTTCATGCATTTCCTCGGAAATTTATAGATTTGCTAGAGTGTTGCTACGAGGAAGAAACTCAAAAGTTTCCTAAGTAAATAAATTGTTTCTATGAATTATTGTTTCCATTATATGTAAGTTCTATCATTAAAATGTTGATATTTAATCCTTCATTTTAGGTTCATTCTACGTTTTATTCCAGCAGGTCGTCTGCATAACATTGGCGAAGGAGTCTTGGAGATAACTGAAGCAAATACTTTCAAACATTTAATCCATTTATCTTTAAAATTTCACCAAGGAACTGATGTTGATGTAAAGAATTATCTTCTCTCGTGTTTAAAAACATTGCAGGTTATAATAGTTTTAAATAGACATTTTCACCCATTTAGGCTGCACCTGAAAAAAAAAAAATCCTCTGGTCATTTTATTTATAAAAGTGAGGTTATATCTGCTAAGTGAATTGAAATTTATTATAAGTGAAGTTATATTTTTCTGCTTATTTCAGCATATGAAACCGTAAAGTCACACGTTTTTTTACAAAACGTTATGTGATTAGATATTAACTGTTGCCCTATTTCCTATGAGCATTAATCAACTTGCTACATCTGAACTGAGCAGGTGCATAAGATTAAATAATTTATTATGCATTGGTGATGATTAATTTTGCGGGCAATGTATTAATTTACACAGAAGCAAAACATGACTCCAATGAAGTCACCCAGATGGACACCCCGCGTTTGAAATAGCGTTCGGAATTTTAGTTTTAACACATATTTAGGGTTTGAATTAAAAAAAATATTTTTAAATTACTATGATGTTATTAATGTATAATTAATTAAAATATAGAAACTCCATTTTAATTAAAAGAAATAAAAATAAATAATAGAAACAATTGAATAAAAGTCACCCGATGTGGAGAAATACAAATGTTGAAGTGGACGAAAACACAGATGAAACTAAGGTCTTGTGGAGAAATTTTACACGAAAACACGAACACAGTAACAGGAGAAGGTTTATGATGAAAGTCCGATCAGTAGAACGTTGAAAACAAAATTGGAAGAATTATAAAAAACGTTTTCGGGATTTTTATCCCATCTTCAGTTTGTAAAATTTTTTGAATGAAATTTCCGTTAAAACATAATAATTGAAGACATAATAAAACAATGAAATTTACTATGTGTTATATTAAAATTGAGGAGATATTATTATTAGTTGATTGTTGTGAACAGGGTAGTGGTAAGGATTGTTGAGAGCAAAGGAAGTGTTCTTGTTTTCATCTTTCGTCTACATAAGCTCCACAAAACCTTGGTTTCATTTGTGTTTTCGTCCACATCAACATTTGTATTTCTACACATTGGGTGACTTTTATTCAATTGTTTTTATTTATTTTTATTTCTATTTCTTTTAATTAAAATGGAGTTTCTATATTTTAATTAATTTTACATTTACAACTCCTCTTATATAATGATGTTATTAATGAGTTAATATTTCGATTTAAATAGTTGTATTGATAGTAGAGTTGCCTTTTAAGATGTGCATTCCAGGAAGGAAAGATATATTGGGAACAGTGTATCACCAATAGAGGGGACTAATTTGAAAGGGGCCCATGCTAAAAATGTAAAACCGACAGTAACGTTATTATAGCAAAAGGATATTTTTTTAAATATGTAATGCCCTTAAGATTGAAAATTACCAGGTTTGAACTTTCAGTTGCAGCCATAAATTTTGTTTCATTAAAATTTCTACAATCATTAAAATTTGTTTACAAATAAGGTGGCAAAAGTTAGTTTAGAAAATAAACTGACAGATACTGAAACGACATTGAACTGTCGAATAGTTGAAGTTCAAGAAACTCTTGCATCTCGAAGTGCAGAATTTCACCGTCTGCAAATGGAGTGGAAAGAAGAGAAAGCTGAAATGAATAATCGCTTTTCTCAGGAATTCTCCAGAGAAAAAGAAAGAACATCCCAGGTGAGATTTTTGGAAATTGATATTGACTGAATGGCATTTATGACTGTTTTAAAGTGCTTCCTATTGAAGATCTATTTTCATAAGTTTAATTTTTATGCAGGTTGTTACAGCTTGCTTTAATCCTGGTTCACTGTTCCTAGTTAATTGATGTGGGTTTTTTTTTTTGTGTATGTGTCCGTCTATAGGAGGTAGTTTTCAAATCGGCACTCGTATTTCTTTCATTTCTATATCCATTTGTAACTTAACAGACATTCATTAACACAATTGAGTTGATCAAATTAAATTGAATAAACAACAGTTAAATACAAAAATTTGTTATGATGATTGATGAGGAATGAACGAACTGTCAAATTATAACAAAGGTTGGTGCTTGGGTAGCACACTTCTGTGGTCTCGTCCATTTGAGTTTCTGCCATGTGATACCCCCCTTCAAGAGCAGAATGCAAAAGAGCAGGGAAAAAAATATGCCCCGTTTTCTGCTTGTGGGAACCACGCTTAAAGGGCCTATCTAGATACAATATGAAAAGGCTCTCCAAACTATTGGAGGTAACATTTTTTAAATAGTGCCATCCTGACATGACTGAGCTATAGCCACATGCTGTATACTCCATACACTACTATACCATTAGCTTGGTACAACTGAAAATGTTTCATCTATTATCTTGTTCACAATATAATTTTTGAAAATGATTGTACAGGTGAAATGTGTTCAAGTCTCTTTGACAAATTCAGATGTTAACATTCGATCATGATTGAAACAGGGTCACAATTTTGCCATCAGATGATGGTGTTGTTTTTAGCATAGCAGTCTTCCTTTACTGATAGCCTGGTGGCCCAGTTTTCTGATTATTAAAAATCAAGGATAAATAGAAAAATCTTTATTTTTTTTTATTTTTTCTTCCAAATAGGAAATCCAATCCATCTTAAATTTAAGATCACATTAACACCAGTTCTAATTTACTGGAATTATATTTGTACTACAGTAAAACCTCGATTTTACCATCCCTCAATTAATTCAGCCAATTAACCGTCATGTATAATTCTTTTTCATGATATATATTTGAGAAAATATATAGGAAAATGAAACTACACCAGGTACCCTGTGTGAGGCTGCTTTTCCCGTTAGCTACCCCTTCTTTGCCGTGTGGGAGATGTCCTTGCCTCAATGCCACTATCTGTTCCTTTTGTAGTAATAAGTGTACGCCTGCACCTGCAGTTATGCTGTACTATTTATTGAGTATTGAATTGTACTGCTAAACATGTCGAGTGTAAATACCTAAGTAATTCTGTTTATTTAAATAAAATGGATAATCTGTCATTTTCGAATAACCGTTGCCCCCTTCCCCTCCATTACAACGGAAAATCGAGGTTCTACTGTATATATGTTTTTATTAATAAAATATTTTAAGATTTGTGTCTTTTTCTACAGTTTCAAAGTGAATTGCAAACTAGATTTGAAAGAGAGAAGAAGGATATAGAATATAAATATTCAAAACAAATACAAGCATTAGAAGATAAATTAGGATATCTAGAAACTGATAATAAGGTAGCTTAATATAAATTGGTTAATTTGAACTACCGTATGTGACCATGTGCAATGTGAATTCCCAACTTTATGGATATTCCGAGCGATCGTTCACATTTCATGCAAATTCATAATGGTTGTACTTATGGCAGTCTTTCTTGTCAGATAGTATTTTTTCAATCTATTCTTAATTCTGAATACTGTTAATGAAAACTCGTTATACAGGGTTGGCCATAAGTCCCTTACCATCCCTTGTACAATTCGTATTTGTGGAAAGACTGACAACTACCATGTGGGGACATATTAGGCCTAGGGGGGGGGGGGAGTAGTGCAGGTGACCGGGACGGTAGCCATCTTGAAATCTGCTGTCTTGGATGCACCGTAGGGTTTAATGGGAAGGAGTCATGGGGCACATGATTTCGGGCTAGAATTTCCCAAGGAAAACAACGGTGCAGTCAGTTTGTTCATATCTTAATTCGTTCAACAGTTACAGGCATTCCAAATGGCGATTCTAACAGTTACATATGTAGGGATCCCTTAGCTAGGATCCCAGATTTTCAAAACATAGTAACCTGAGAAATAAGCACAACGTTAAACATTTTTAATTTTTAAGCCTTTTTAATTTTTTGCTTACAGGCTCCATGCCTAAATGTTTCATGTATGCACTTTTATTTTACTAAACTTCATTTTTTATTTTTATTTGCACTGTGGATGCCATATTGAATCTGGCAATCTGCAATTCGTATCTGAAAAAACTCAATCTCGTGGAGTGATTCGAGAGCTATCGGAGAAAAATCCTGGTAAAATCTGGGTAATAAAAAACAACACAAGCCTAGCATAGAAGCACGCAGTAGCAAACTGTAGTGATTATCTAACTCCATTTGTTTGGTTTTGTGAACGCTATTTAATTCGTGGATAATATTTACAATATATACAGTTACACTACTAGATAATGATGAATGATAATAAAGTTCATTTTGTTGAAATGTCTGTAGAGATCTTCTTGGTCTGGTGGTCTTGTCTAGTGTGTCTTGATCCCATGTCACCTCCATCTGGCAGGGTTGCTTCTACCAAAATGGCAGGGCAGGGAAGCAACCCTGGCACATTTTAATTAGGGCACATTTGGTCAGAAAGTAGGGCTAATCTGAGACATAAGCGCACATTATAATGGTTAGTTTAAATAAATCAACGAAAAAGGGCAGGCTGCGCTCAGAAAGGTGGGGCGCCGCACCCTTCTATTCCAGCCTAGATGCAACACTGTTCCATGTGTCATCCTTTCCAGAGTCCCGCTTATGTATCACGAGTGACCTCTGGTGGCTGCTGCGCGAAGCTTAGGCCTCTGCACCATCTGGTGACTATTTCGGAGACTGGTAGCTGAGGTCGCCACACATGTATAGAGATGGTGCATCAGTTGAAAGTTTTACTATAGAATCCTGAGCATGCTATATGAATAGGCCTATACATGAATATGATCATGGCTATAAACGTGTTTAACAAAATCATTAAGTGACCATTTTCATTCATTTACCTGGTTATGAAAATACAAGCAGTAATTTCTTTCAAGCTCTACTGTTTGTCAATCTTGTGGCAACAAGCATGTGTTTCCTCAAAATTGCGTCAGCTGACGCAAAGTAAGCACTAAAGACTGCCGACATTTTTCTTTTTAGATCCAGCAGCAATCTCTCGGTTTCTCCACTCCGTGCCATGCAGAGAAGTGTGTATGGTCTTAGTCAAAAAATAATTTAATCGTATTTTTCTTTTTTTAAGATGCAAATAATTTTTACACAATCAAATACCGGGACAATTAGTGTCCCAAATAAATGTTTTTGGGACACCAGGACAATGTGTGAAAAACTGGGACTGTCTGAGATCCCTGCCTTAGCTGTGTCCAGTGAGATTTCTGCACAGGCTGCAAAGATCCATTGTTCCAGGTGTCCAAGATTCCGGATCTTCTGAGATGACCCTGCAGATAAAAATTCAAGGGAGTCAAATAGGGTAGTTCAAATTTAGATACGCACAGACGTGTACTCCATAATGAGGTGCACCATCCCGTTGAAAGAAGAGTGGAAATGTACAGTTCTTGGACCACACAAATGGCAGGATGAGATCTCGCAACATACCCAAATACCGTTCAGCATTGAGGGTACCAGGAATGATGAAAGGACCAATTAATTTGGCGTCCCATACACCGCATCACACCAAAAGTTTCCCACCCCAACCATTTTGCAAGGGTCAACCCAGTGAGGATTGGTAGGGGACCAATAGCAACAGTTCTGTTTAACTCCCCTTACTTACAGGGTTCCCACATTCTGGATAGTCAGGGAAATGAAACATGGTCAGGGAAGAAGGGCTATTTTCATGCATTTATCAGGGAAATGAGACTCTTCCTGGGAAAAGTCAGGGAAAAAGATTTTACTAGAGACATTAAGTTATTTATCAAATACCTGATTAATCCTATTGGCGTTTCATTGTATCATATAAGATATTTAAAAGTCGATATCATTGAATGCCATTCCCATCCAATCAACTATCAACTAGGTATTGACTACCAACTAAGAACCAATACAATTGCAGACCCCTATTTCACAAGTTTCAGAATGGCGGTCCACCCTGCCCTATATTTTTTTTCCCACCTTGCCCTATTTATTCTGCCCTGCCTTGTTTTTTTGGGGTTTTTTGGCCCTGTCGTCTTTATTAATCATCACTTTCTCTCCAATTAATTAAAATAAATCCACTGAGCACTGAAACGCCTGGCGAATGGTCTGCAGTGCAGTATAACTGAAATTAACGGAAGTGACGGAAGTTTTATTATCCACGTGACCAAATTCTGGCATAACCACCCGCAGTTCTTTTATAGTCTTACACGTCGCCTTTCAGAGTGAACAACCGTTGTTCTAACGCGAAAAAGAAAAAAAAATTGTATTCGATAAACGTAACTTTGATTGATTGATTAAAATTTTAAGGAATAAATAAAAATATTAGTCACGACGTTCATACGCCTTGCGACTATCGCCGGTAGTTTACATTAGCAAAAGCACGTGGAACAACATGCCGACTCAAGAACTACTGAAACGGTTAAAAAGGAAGAAATTTGAAGATTCTGCAAAAAATTGTCAAAGTCTAGAAGAGTTTTTCAAAAGTAAGTGTAAATATTATAAATATATTAACTGATCATGGTTATACTACATGATTATACAACATGAGGCACTTTCATTTATACTACAATGTATACATACATATATATGTATGGCCTTTTAAATAGGTTACTGCCCTTTTTTCCCCATCAAATTACCCTGCCCTTTTCAAGATTCATCTAAGGGTCTGCAATTGCTTGAACTGCATAACAGTGATTTTCATGAGTCTATTTAAGCCATGTAGCTCAAGTGCTGTTAGATTCATTTGTCGATTGTCGTGCTGTCTTCAGTTCATATTTTGAATAGTCCATATTGTGAAAATTTTAATACAGTCCAGGCTGTCTAAGATGGTCTTCCAAGGGCGACATGAATAGGGTCCTTTATAAAATTAGTCCTTTTTGGGAATAACGGTCATGGCTGTTATAACGTATATCAGTCAAGACTGTTATAAATAATCACGAGCTACTGACACTCGTAAGGAATGGTAAATCCCCGATAGGGAATCCCAATGGGGAATCCCCAACATAAATAAAATGATCTTTAATATTTTTTCCATCAAAACTTTAAATTCTTGAATGATAATTAATTTACATTTAAAGATTACAATAAATAGCATCGCTTGCTTTTATAATACATGGCTCTAAATGTTTTCGAAGAAGAAAAAAAAGGAAAATTGCAATACCGCCACTGGCTACGAGAATAAAATTGCAGATACTGAAAAATGAGTTTATTTAAAAAAAAAAAAAACATTTTTATATTAAATTGTAGATTAACTTAAATTTATAACATAATCCAAAATTTAATATAAAAATGCCTTTAAAATTTCAGTACGAAAAGAAAAAATTATATGTAAAAATTGTTCATTAATGAGCAATGATGCCTTGATCGAGGGTATGTTACTCACGAACAAGGTCCATTAACGAACGTAAAGTCCGTTAAGGAGGTTACCGTGCTGTCTTTGGACCACTTTTTTTGGTCCTTTATAAGGTTGTGACTGTTATAAGGAGTCTGTTATAGGCATACAATTTAACATGGGAAAGCCTATTCCCAAATCCGGGCGACATAATTTTCGACCGTTATAATTTTAGTCCGTCTTGGAGGAGACAGTCTTAGACGGCCTAGACTGTATTATTATTAGTAGTAATAGTAGTAGTAGTACAGTTAGGAGCATATTGATAGGTGCACCCCCAAAATGCATGAAAAACTAACATTTTTTAATACAATCGAATATAAATGGTTTGCTACAATCTTTTATACCAAAACAAAAGCAATATGTAACAAAAGCACTCCCATTCGGATCTATAAAAAAATATATATCAATAAATGAACACAAAAGCAGGGTGCAAAATGATAGGTTCACATCAAAATATGTAAATAAAAAGGATCAAACCATTTTATGGTGAATGGTAGGCAATCATATATTCTTAATAAAGTGGGAAAAAAATATATTCAATTAACTTTTCATCTTTGCAAACATGGGGAGAGGTTGTACATTGACCGAAGTAGAGAAGGGCAAGATTCTTGCTTTCAACGAGGCAGGATGGTCAAGTCGTGAAATTGGTGCTAATCTCGGACGTTCCAGTACTGTTCTAAATTTCCTTAGAAAAAAAGACGAATATTGCAAAAAGAAATCAACAGGAAGGCCAAGAAAACTGAGCAAGAGAACAGAACGCAAGGTTGTCATTATGGCCAGCAGCCAGACCCTGACCGCAAAACAAATTGGTAGTGAAATAGGAACGACTGCATCTGTTTGGACCATCAGACGAACAATTCGGCGCTCAAACATGGAGTATGTGAGACCAAAGGCTGCTCCAAGACAAAGAAGTGCACAAACTTGCCAGAATGCAATTTGCGGAAAAGCATCTTTTGGAAAAAACTGATTGGACCAAAATTATATTCAGCGACGAAAAGAAGTTCAATTTCGATGGTCCTGATGGCATCCATAGCTACTGGCATGATATTCGAAAAGAGGCGAAGTATTTTTCTAAACGACAGCAAGGTGGTGGTTCATTAATGGTGTAGGCTGGATTTGCAGCAGGCGGAAAGTTGAAACTCTTTTCTAGAAGGAAAACAGAATAGCGTAAAGTACACCGAAACCTTGCAGAACTGTCTGCTACCTGATGCGACCAACATTGCTGGCAATAACTACATATTTCAACAGGACAACGCGAGCATTCATGTTTCTAAACACACAAAGCAGTGGATTGAAGGCCACAACGTTACTGTTCTGGACTGGCCAGCCATCAGTCCAGATTTAAATCCTGTTGAAAATTTGTGGGGAATCATGGTGCGTCGAATATATTCACAAAATGGGTGCATAAAACAATACAGCAACAAAACAGAATTGAAAGCATCTATTCTGTCAGTGTGGGATTCTTTAACCATTCAGGAACTTCAAAATCTCATCAAATCTATGCCTAAGAGATGTCTGGATGTTGTTAACAATAAAGGATTCACGATCGATAAGTAAATTATCAAATCAATTCAATGTTGTTGAGCTGAATTTATCTTTTTGCACCCTGCTTTTGTGTTCATTTATCGGTACATTTTTTTTATAGATCCGAATGGGAGTGCTTTTGTTTTGGTATAAAAGATTGTAGCAAACCATTTATGTTAGATTGTATTAAAAAATGTTAGTTTTTCATGCATTTTGGGGGTGCACCTATCAATATGCTCCTAACTGTAGTGGTGGTGGTGGTGGTAGTAGTAGTAGTAGCATCCGTATCATGTGGTCATACCAGCGAAACAGATCTTTCAATGCGGAGAACTAGCGGTTCAACATCTAAAGACTCCCTTATTGTGCTGCTGTGCACTCTATCTAGTAGGGTAACACCTGCCACACCTCTCAGAAATCTCATTTCAGCTGCCTGTACCCGCGATCGCACTCTTTTGGTCATTACCCAAGCCTCATGACTATAGGTGAGAATGGGGACAAAGATAAATTTGAAGGCAGAGAGCTTGGCTTTGAATATAACTCCCCTTGAATATAAAAATTGGCTTCGTTGGAAAAGAGGATTTGTGTGGCGAATGTGGGATCCACCTCCAGCTGTGCCAGTGCCTATTCACAAAATTCTAGGTGACGATTAGGGTCATCTTTGACAGATGATGCTGCAGTTGCAATTTGTACATATTCCAATTGTTTTTCTTTTAAGATGTCTGATTGACATACAGCTTACACCACATGCCATTGACAGGCAACGGGTACTGCGGTGTGTTGATGTGGCAAGAGTTGCCAGTACTGCTATAGTTTTCATCTGTTTCAGTCGTGGGTCTTCCACACCAGGGTTTGTCTGCTGTGGACCCAGTATCAATGAACTTCTTGAAGAGCCAGGCAACACTAACATGGGGCACAGGTTATCGATCGGGTGCCATTCTTTGAATTCCGCTGTTATAACCCTCGCACTCCTCCCTCCCTATGCCCTTATCAACTGTCCTCTCCTCTGGTTAGTGGCATGCTTTAGCACCTGCAACAAAGGGTAAATAACTGAGAATTGCCATTCGGAATGCCTGTAAGTGTTGGACAAATTAAGATATGAACAAACGGACTGCGCCATTGTTTTCCTTGGAAAATTGTAGTCCGAAATCATGTGTCCCATGACCCCCTTCTCATTTAAAACCCTACAGTGCATCCAAGATGTCCTTCAAGATGGCAGTCATCCTGGTCACCTGTACCATATGCCTTCCCCCTAGGCCTAATATTTCTCCACATGTTATTCGTCAATTTCCACAAACACAAATTGTACAAAGGGTGGTAAGGGACTTATGGCCCACCCTGTATAGTTAAGTTTTTCCAATGCAATATCCATGATTAACTTTTATCAGAGTTTTTAAAGTTATCAATTCTTGTTGGTGTTTGATTAAAGGGACTAATGGAAGATAGTTAACAAGTCACAAGTTTTTATTAGGCACATAAATTTTGTGAAGGTGCAATTCCCATTGCAAAGCATTTTTGCAAATTGCTTGCAATTTCCCATAGTTCATGTTAACCTAAAATTGTTTGAGTTATTTGGACTTTATTTTTTTATCCCCTAAATTACACGTTTTTTTAATTAGGCTTTATTTGAGAAGCGGCAACAATTGGAATCGGTAAACAGCAGTATGAATTCCCATCTGTCTTCACTTGAAGAGGATATGAAATCTCAACATCAGGAAATAAAACATTTGAATAGTGATAATAAGGCTCTTCAAAATCATATCAAGGAACGTGAAATTCAGGTTCATAGTCTCAAAACCCAAATAGCTGTTTTGGAACAAGAGGTGAAAAACATGGAGAGCTTAAAAGCTCATCAGCAAATGGTAGTTGATAGTTCACAAGAACAAAAGGTGAATGGGAAAAGACTGTTATTCAATTTGATGCATTGCTACAGATAAATATTTTACTTTAAAATTTTTTGAACTTAAATTTCTTCTGTTTAACGTAGCACCGTTTGGAAAAACTTTTAGAAGAAAAGCAACAGCAACTGCAGAAACAGGAAAATTCAAACAAGTTCCTTTCTCAGGAAATAAAAAAGGCAAATTGCATTATTAATAACCTGCAAACAGAACTTCGAAAAACTTTGTCTAAAGTTAGTTGCGACCATAATTATCATTTCTTTTGTGTCTAGTACTTTCTCTTATTTATAACTTTAGTGCATTCAAAACTGAATACATTTAATTTTACTCTTCCTTTTGTTGTATTGATTTTTTTCCTCTCTCTCTCTCTCTCTCTCTCTCTTGCTTGCCCCAAAGTTAAAACTGAGAAGTCAGATTGCAGTCGAACAGGAAAAGTTAATGAAAGATAAAGATCAAGAAATGGAAGCACTAAAAGAAAAATTGTCAACTATTAAAGACCATTTACAACAGAAAACAAAAGAAGTAAACAATTTTAATATTATTCGCGAGATTGGTTTTAAAAAAAATGCTGTATTTGATTTTTATGTTTAAAAAATTATTAGATGGAAATACTAGAAGCTGATTTAGAAAAGCAAAATGAAAAAGTAAAAGACAATGAAAGACTCACTCAAGGTTAGTGTTTTACACTTGTTATTTTAATGCATATCAATATTATTTAATTTATTGATGAAAATAGGAAAGAAAATTCCACAGCCTGGACTCGCTAATTGTGCTTATGCCCTAACCAATTGAGCCACTGTGGACATGGAAGCATTACGTCATCAACATGTCCTTTGGGCTGGTTAGAGCAGTTATCTAGTTCGCAGTTTGGTACTACTATTCTTAATCTTTATGCTCTTTTACTTTAGTAATGCATTTTTTTGGAAAGTTACAGAAATAAAAATGTTTGGATCTGGATCCAAGCAGATAGTTTTTACTTTGAATGCTTGTCATATAGTAAGCACTTTCCTATATAGATGGATGCTTAATTATGCACTGCACACAAAATCGTTGTATTCTATACAATAAAAGAAAGTGTTATAACTTGTCTTAGCCATCTGAGACAAGTAAACAGGTGATTACTGGAAAAAAGAAAGTAAACATGTTTGTTTGTTGTTGTTTTTTTAATTAGTGAGAAATTACAAGGTTGCTTAAGCAACCTAACCATCATAACATGCTCAAAACCAATTTGAGAGCAGTGGTTGTGCAGATGGTGTAAGTTGAACCTGCCCAATCTAAGTGTGATGATATCTAAAAGTGGAAAGCTATAAGAGAAACTATAAACAAAATATACTGACATTTTGCAAGACTCCAATCATATGTTATCAAAAAGGAAAAAAAAAAAAAAAAACCTATGGTCTAAAATAGTAGTTTCAGTGTTACGCATTCAAAATCGTAACAGTGCTCACATGCGAGTACTAATCAGCATGTATTAAGATGTTGACTGCATAACCCGGAAACTACTTGTTGGAATTCGTTCAAATTTTAATGGCATACATGGTTTTATGTACCCTATTATTCCCCCAAATTTCATTATTCTAGGCGTTCCGGAACATGAGTTATTAACATGTTGATCTTGGTGGCAGCATTTTTATTTCTGTTCATATCTGTTATCGTTCAAATTGGGACCCATGTTCATATGAACATTTTTGCTTAGAATCACCCATACCACCTCCCCTAAAAGTTTGTACCAGGAATTTTGAGACACCCTGTATAAGAAACGCATGGATTCTAATGAGTCCTGTATAGATCAATTTATTCATTTTTTGAAATATAAAAATAGAATGAAGTCCTGATCTTCAGTTTGCATTGATAACACAGCAGCATAATTGGAGTGATCCAAAGAGCCACAGTGAGCCAAATAACAAACACCCGAGCATGACGATGCCTCACTTGACTCCATTAGTGTAGCAGATGTCATCTTGAGTATCACTGTGGAAAAAAACGAGAAATCACATCCTCTGTGAGTCAGAGATCACTGCCATTTGACCATGATCATTGCATGGTTAGATGAATTGGGATTTCTGTTGCACTACATAGATGGGTCAAGATTTGGCAAAAACTGCATGAACCTATGGACTTGTTCTTTTTGACAACAATCAATACTGGTAGCAATACAGTAATAGTGTGGGCAATGTTTTCATGATATGTTAGATCAACAATACCTTGAGATCATTGCTGACAAAGTACATCCATTCATGGGCTACACTTCACCTTTCTGGAGATGGCATCTGTCAATGGGGCCGAGATTAGATTCCAGTCATGCGGTTAGGTGCAAATGACCAAAGAAGTTGATGCGCCCTAAAATCTCTAACAAACCAACCTGTCAATAGGGCAATGCACCATTTAGAATGCCTACAATGTTGCAGAATAGTTAATGGAATATGGTATTCAGATCATGCTGCTACAGAGAATGGCCCGATCTGATTTTCCTATAAGATTGAGTTGGTAAGGTCTGTTCACAACATGCAATGAATTTACTTACACCTAGTTTGAACATAGGAACATAAGATGTATGCCTTATGAAGTCATTGCCTTGATTCTACATGTGAAAAGAGGATCTCTGCAATTAAGTAGGGTCTTGCTATTTAAATTGATAAATCAGTGTATATCATTTTAAATGTTACCATAGGCATGTTTAGAAAGAACTTTTACATGTATGTAGTTTGAAATATGATGTATAGTTCTTTTTTTTTTAATATAAGGATGTATCTGAAACCCTGTCACAAACTTTTAGAGGAGGTAATATGGATGATTCTAAACAAAAAAGTTTATAAGAACATGGGTTTGAATTTGAACAATAACAGATATGAACACAAATAAAAATGCCGCCACTAAAATCAACAAGTTAATAACTCAGGTTCTAAAACATAGCATAATGAAGTTTGGGGGAATAATAGGGTACACAGAATTGTGTCTACGGTTAAAATTTGATCGAATTCCAACGCGTAGTTTCAGAGTTACGCAGTCAAAATCGTAACGCATGCTCACATGTGAGTACTAACCACCAGGTGTTACGATGTTGACTAAGTTATTAATTTGTTGATCTTAGTGGTGGCATTTTTGTGTTCATATCTCGGTGCTGTAATCGTTCAAATTCGAGCCAACGTTCATATGAACTTTTTTGCTTAGAATCATCCATACTACCGCCTCTAAAAGTTTGTGACAGGGTTTCAGATACACACTGTATACTAGAAATAGCCCACCCGATTGTATAATCGTCATTGTTAAATTTTTGGCACAAATCTCTCTCCATACTTTTGTTTGTTGTGACATAGTCCATCGCTGATTTTATATATATGATTTTCACATAGAAATAACATGGCTTCAAAATCAACTTACAAAAAAAGAGCTTACTGAACATAGGATGTATACCAATATAGGAGGAAGTCCAGGTGATTGTCCTGTAAGTAAGGTATTGGTCCTTTTTGTTAAGTTTTTATTTTCTAGTGGATTATTACTGATGGATATAGTGATGATAGAAAGGGTTTCATTATCTCTCAGGTAGGTGATAATCAAGGCAGATTTGGTCTTCCTGTTGCCACATCAACTCCACAGGCATTTGGCTATTTTACAGTATGTATATATGTCCTGAATATCCTGAAATTTACATGTATCTTTTATCATATAACTGATTCATTAACATACAATTTATAGAGTCGTGTTCCTTCTGTAATGGCACCAACCGTAAACCAACAAGTTCCTGCTGGAGATAGCTTAAACCAAAAAGTTCCTGCTGGAGATGCAGTAAATGCTGATAGCAATGGCAACAAAGATAAAGAAAAGTAAAAGGCTATTCCTTTTTCCACCATTAATAAAATTTTAAGGAACTTCATTTTTACTTATGTTTATGAAGCAAATAGTCTTAATATTTGTTTATAGTAGTGATTTTGACTAACTTTAGTGTAGAGTTTGACTTGCTAACAATGAAGTCCTATGAATATAGAAGGTATGGACTCCATAATCATGCACAGTAACTTTAAACTGCAGATAATCAAGATTTTCTTAAATAATAAATGATATAACTGGAGATAAGCCTACCAAGCATCAGATAAAGATTTTTCTATCGAAAAATGGGAGGAAAAATTCTACGACCTGGGTTCGAATTCTCTACCAATTGGGCTATCGGCCATGACAGCCGAGGTTCCTGGTTTGAACCCAGGTCGTAGAATTTTTCCTTCCATTTTTCGATAGAAAAAGATTTTCTTGCTTGCGTAATAATCCCTTCCTAAATTTATCAACATTCAAGCAGTAACTCTTACATGGGTTTATTCCATATTCCCCGTTTTACATTTAATAAGTCAACTTTCAAGCTGAAATTTTATTTTGTCCATAAATTATCATTTAGCTTTTTTTTTTTTCTTCCGATAATACCATTGCCTTGAAACCAGGTGCACTGTACTCTGCTCATAAAATATGAGGCGATTCAAAAGTCCGAACTGATTTCAAAGTGCTACTATAACTAGTCAACCATTGAGTGCAGCTGACCAACTCTCCATTGGAAAGAGGGGATTGTCAAGTTTGTTGATTGTTGCCAGTCTGTTTGCAATATAACGACCTAGCTGTAAAGCATTTTGCTACCTCAGCATCAACAATGCGAGTCGGCAATAACCATCCAGCGTGAATTTGTATGAAATTCGGGACGAAAGCTCCTACTGCTAAGAGCATTAGAAAATGGCATCAAACGTTCCAAGAAATGAGTTGTGTAGTAGAAATGCACAGGTCGACCTTGTACCTCTGAAAATCCCGAGCGTGTTGTAGATGTGATTGCCAGTGAGAGCCATATTGAACACCTGTAAATAATCATTTCGAACTCTATGAAATGACAAATGTTTTGTACTTTCACTATCTACAGCACTTTGAAGTTGGGTACAGACTTTTGAATCTTCCTGTATATTTGGACAGAAAAAGTTTTTCATACAATCCTAAAGCAGATGGTACTGTTTTAATGAAAAAGTAAAGAAAGCTATTCACATAAATCTCATATTAGATTCATTTGGATTTGCACTTCTCTTGGGAAAATATTTTATAACCAACATAAGTAATAAACCAAAGCAGATTCAACTTTTTTTTTTTTTTTTTTTTTTTTTTTTTTTTTTTTTTTTTTTTTTTATATATATATATATAGTAGAGAGTCTGACTAATATGAAATAATCTGACACAGCGAAGATGAGGGGTCTTTTATAATTCAAATTTAATTATTTTTGAACAGGAATTTGATTAAGCTATTTGTTTTTACTTGTTAAGTGGTAGGAAAAAATGTTAGGGAGGGGGAGAGAGAAAACATTAATTTTACGAGGGGCGTTCAAATTTGACCTGGACTTTATTTTTTGCAAATTTCATTGTTGTAAAAATCTAAAACTTCATTGTTGGGATGGCAACTACTGCCTGTCATGCAAATGCAGCAAGCAATGTGTCGACCAAAGTGGAACAACCAATAATCAAGTTTCTCCACAACAAAGGCGTGGAAGCATCTGAAATTCATCAGAGGCTTCAAAGACCATTCGGAGTCATGCTTGTCTCGATCATTCGTCTTTGCTTGGTGCCAAAAGTTTGATGGAGGGAGAGAATCCACCGCCAAAGAACCTCATAAGGCAAGGCCAGCAACTGCTGTCAATGATGGCATCATCGCGCGAACAAATGAGCTGATAAGTGACAACAGGTGGATTCATGTCCAAGAATTGGCTTCAATACTAAACATCAGCACTTTTAGTGTGGAGACCAACCAGATCTGTGCCAGATGAGTCCCTAAGCAACTCTGAGGATCACAAAACCACCTGGGTGGAAATCTGTTCCATGCTGCTGCAGCAATATGACAGGGAAGGTGACAGCTTCCTAAGGCGTGTTGTGACCACTGATGAGACATGGATTCATCACCATACTTCTGAAAGCAAGCGTGCGAGCATGGAGTGGCGACAAACTGATTCGCCACGACTCAAAAAATTCAAGATGACACCATTGGCAACTTTATTCTGGGACATTAAGGGTATCATGTATTTATTTTTTCTGTTTTTTTGTCATATTTGTACACAGTTTGTTTACTTTTGTGCCTTTTTTCCGGGAATTTATTCATGTATCATTCATGTCGATTTTCTGGAAGAACTCGAACCATAAATGCACCCTACTACTGTGACATTTGAGGATGTCCCTGAAGCCGGCACTAAGGAAAAAGTTACAGGACTCCTTACCAGTGGCATAGCCTACAATAAGAGAAAGCCTGCCCATCAGCCTTCAAACTGCGTCCACAAACATCAGGATTTAGCACCGCCTAGCGGGACAAAATTTAATGCTTCTTTAATCGCTTATGCAGTCTAGTTATGAAAAATGTTAAAATTGAATAAAGATTAACCATATCGAATTGAAACAGTGAGAAATGGTGCATTTTTAATGATCACAGCAAATCATTTCGGGCATATATTAGTAACGAGAAGCACACATAAACCTCAACAGTGACCTTGATTTTTCAATCAAGTATAAAAAACATATACTTAATGATTTTTTTTTTTTTTTTTTTTTTTTTTTTAAATTTGTCGTGGTGTGAATGAGCAAATGCAGGGTATGAAACTATGCTAAATTTTGTCGCTAGGCAGCGCTAAATCCTGATGTTTGTGTGTAGATTTTTGTGGACATATTTGAACAACAGAAGAAGGCTTGATGGGCAGGCTTTCTCATATTGTAGGCTATGCCAGTGGTGTTTTTCTGCAAGACGATGCCAGACGACACAGACGGAACTCAAATGGGACATCTTACCACATCCTCCATACAGTCTGGATCTCACTTGCGACTATCACCTTTTTGGACCACTGAAAGAGTTCGGCTCCAGTGAGAAAGTGAAAAAGGTTGTCCTGACGTGGTTTCAACATCAGTCTGAAGATTTCTACCGAACCAGTATCCAGATGCTTCCGGAACGTTTGAGAAATAACTGGTGCGTGTGTGTGTGTGTGTGTGTGTGTGTGTGTGTGTGTGTGTGGGTGGGTGGGTGGGTGGGTGGGTGGATGGGTGGGTATTTGTGTTTTTGTAATTTCCTGATTTTATAAAAAATAAAGTCCAGGTCAAATTTAAAATGCCCCTGGTATTTAACCTTTTCTTTGTTGGATGATTTTCTCATTTTGGTTTTAGTGCTGATGATTTTTCACATGTGCAAAATTAATTTGTGGTATTTTAGAATTTTAAAAATTAATTTTCTTATTCTTTTTATATTGCCTTAGTGAAGAACCATACATTGATCTTTCAAAGTATTTAGTACCAACGAATAATTATTACAGACCTTATAATAATAGAAAGTTACTGCAAGGTCTGAATAAGAAATCTGCTGGTACTTCGGACAAAGCCGTTCCCAAGAACAATAAAATTGGTTCATCTGCTGTCGGAGCTAACACTCGAAGACTTGTTAGTGGATTTTCAGTACGTTCAGCTAATTTTCCTGTGCAGGATACAAAGTCAGATGTAAGATGATGGATTTCTGAAAAGAATGAAACAAGTATTCTAATATAAATGTAATTTGTAATCTTCGAAAAAATTTTTGCTTGTGAAACTATAAACCATTGCTAGAAGAAGAATAACATAACGTTAGCCTGCCAAACTTTTTTTTGTTTTCCCTCTTTTGGAATCGGCCTCGGTGGCTCAGCGGTTGCGTGGTCGCCTCTGATGCCCGAGTACGCGGGTTCGATCCCGGCTGAGGACGACGAGGATTTTTCAGGGGGAAATCCTGAGATCACGCACTTCCTTCGGAAGGGAAGTAAAGCCGTTGGTCCCGTGTAGTCGTTTGCAGGCTGCACGTTAAAGAACCCTTGCGAGGCAAAATTTGCGGCCCCTATAACGCCGTCCTGAAATGACCATAGCAGTTGAAAAGGACGTTAATATCAAACAAACCAAACCAAACCAAACCCTCTTTTGGAAAAAAACAATATACACTGTGGCCAAAAGTATCCGTGCACTCCTGGTTGTAAAATCGGTGACTGATGAGGCACATATTAATAGGATGTTGGTTCACCTCTTGCATCAGTTACAGCCTGCAAATGTCTGGGAAAAAAGTCTTTGATAAATGGTCACAGGAATTGCTTTGCAGGCATCCATGAGAGCTGTAGTGAGCCTGGTTACGGTAGATGGAAGATTTGGCTGGACATGTCATCTGCATTCTAATTTGTCCTAAAGATGTTCAGCAGTCCAGTTCTTGAACACCCATATTATCAAACTATTGTTGCGCAAGCTTTGATGTGTGGACGGAACAGTTGTCATATTGGAACTGGCCTTTCCAAAATGTTGATAGAGTTGGGTGTGCAGTGTTGTCCAGAATGTCAAGAAACATTGTGATTTAATTTTTCCAACCACAAGAACTAAGGAACCCAGGCTGAACCATGAAAAACTCCACATTTCAAACTTAACAAGAAGCACAATGCAGTTGGAAATGAAGCATTCACCAGGCATCTGCCAAACAGACATGCCCATCAGACTGCCAAATAGTGAAGGCAGATTCGTCACTCCAAAGCATGTTTCCACTGTTCCATGGTCTAATGACAATGAGCTTTGCACCATTGCAAAAATCGCTTGGCATTGACATCTGTGATTTTCAGCTTGTGAGCAGCTGCACCTCCTGGAAAACCTAGTCTTAGCTCTCTATGAGCAGCTTTGCTGCTAGCGAAAATGCCTGTCGCATTTTGACTCCATAAGTTACCACTGCCACTCTTCAGGATTCGACAGTTGCGATCAGTAAGTTTCTTCGGCCTACCACTCACTTCGTTCTGCTGCACTTTCACGTCTCGACATTTCCATTTTACAATTATATCACTTAAAGTTGATTTTGGAACCTGTAGCAAGAATGGCATTCATTCTAGGAACCAGTTTTCCACAACTGTGGCATCTGCCGACTTATCATTGTCTAACACTTATGAGCTCCCAATCTTCTACTTATCTTCTGCTTTATATTGTTCGATGACTTATCAGACTGCATCATTAGCCAGATTTACTTCTTCAGATGGGTGTCTGGTTACTTTTGGCCATATAGTAAATATCTTGTGGTGTATATTGCCTTAACTAATTTTTGCATATGAATCGCTTGTTGGTGAACAGTGACATTAAGGAAGAACTGCAAATTCTCTGTAATTTTTGTGAATTTTTAATTTTCACACTTTACACTATTAGAAATAAGAATAAAAGCTAACTGTAATTACAGCAATGACAGGAAACATTGCATGTGCACGCATTGCATGGAGAAGTTGGCCATAACAATGACGATTGATTTAGATAGCTTAAACAAAAATTAAAATTTATAATTCGATTGAAATTGAAAGATATTTAATCTATTCAATAAATTTAAGCTTAACCATCCTGAATGTGCAATTGAAAAAACCAACTAAAATGTACATTTAATATTTATCATGTATCTGATAAATCATTAACCATACATTTATTAGAAGTTTGCTCCTGTGAATCCATCAAGCTTAAGCAAGCAAGTTCCTGCTGGAGATGCAGTAAATGCTGAGAGCAGTGGCCGTAAAGATAAGGAAAAGTTAAGAGCCACTTTTTTTCACCCTAAATAAAATGTTAAGCTTTATTTGTACTTAGGATAGATTATGAAGCAACAGGCTCCAATATTTTGCTTATAGTACTGATTTTAACTGTAGGTGATAAAGTGTTAAGTTTGATTTACAATGAAATTCTGTTATATAGCTGTTATGGATTCCATAATCATGCATACACATTTTAATTAACCATTTCTTTGTTGGACGACCTCATTGGTGCTGATGATTCTTCACATGATTTGCAAAAAATAAGCATTGGCAGTATTTTATAATTTTAAAAATTAATTTTCCTTATTCTTTTTATATTGCATTAGTGAGCCACCATTCATTGACACGAAGTACTTTCAGCCCAGCCATACTTATCATAGACCTTATAATAATCGAAAGTTACTGCAAAATCAGCCAAAGAAGTCCACAGGTAACTTTGGACAAAGGAATTCTAAAGAACAATAAAATTGTTTCATCTGCCATTGCAGCTGACACTCAACGACATCTTAGTGGAGATTCTTTAGCTTCAGCTTATTTTCCTGTGCAGGACACGGATGTAAGATGACGAGTTCTGAAAAAGAGAATGAAATGAGCATTGTAATAGATTATTTGTAATCTTCGAAAAATTTTTTCCTTGTGAAACTACAAACCATACTAGAAGAATAACTAGAAGCTGCTTTTATTATTATTATTTTTATTATTTATTTATTTAAGGTTTTTATACTATAATCATAAAAATTGCATTCTCTGTTGAAGTTGGTTACTGCTTTACTTAATGTCAACAAACTGGTTCACGACATTTTCTACAAAAATAGTTTAAAGAATTTTGATCTTTGGATTGGGGATATTTGATATGTATCCTTGTATGATTGTGTCACTGATGGTCGCCCTTCCAGTGACTAGCCGTGCCTGATGTTACTTAACTTCACAGAAATTGTGTGTTTAGTGAAAGCCCATCAGGGCACGGCCTCCCCCGATTTAACCTTAAATCTGTTGATGTGCAAAACTTAAGCATTGGCTGTATTATATAATTTTAAAAATAAATTAATTTTACTTATTATTTTTATTTTGCATTAGTGAGCCGCCAGTCAGTGAAGAACCATTAAAAAACAAGTACATGTATAATCATCGAAAGTTACTATCAAGCCAACAAAGGAAATCCACTGGTACTTTAGACAGAGGCATTCTCAAGAACAATAAAATTGTTTCATCTGCCATTGGAGCTAACACTCAAAGACTTATTGGTGGAGCCTCAGTAGCTTCAGCTTACTTTCCTGTCACAGACACAAAGTCAAATGTTAGATGATTTCTGAAAAGAATAAAACAAGTGTCCTAATATGAATGTTATCTGTAAACATCGAAAAATGTTTTTGTTTGTGAAACAACAAACCATGCTAGAATAACATCACACCAGGTGCATGTTAGCCTGCCAAGCTTCATTTTTCCTCTTTTGGAAAAAATGATTTTTTAAGGTTTTTAATGCTATAGGCATAAAAATTGCATTCTCATTTGAAGAAATTTTTACTAAATTCTTCCTTGTTTTAAACTTCACATAAGAATTGCTTTCCATATAATTAATTTGTAAAATAACAGTGGCATTGTATAAATTTAACTTAACTGGTATAATAAAACTAATATTCTAATATCATTTTGTGCATGATTTATATTTAATATTTTTTGATGCACAAAATCAACAGTTTGGGAGAAATATCTTAATTTTACTCTACTAAAAATTGTTGGCACAACTGCCTTAGACATCAAATGCACACAATTCTTTTCCTAAGAATGTAAAATCCAAGTATTAGTTGAATAATTAAGATGTGCATTATGAAAGCTGTTTTTGGGAGTTTTTTTCACCTTTAATTTGTTCATCAAATTCTATATGCAAATTTTGATTCAAATTTGAAGTGTGGCTGAAAAGGAGCTATCACGTTTTCCTTTTATTGACTATGGCAGTTAAAATTAGCCATAAACGAAAAAAGTATTTTATGTTGTTTTAACCCTTAGT
Organism: Rhysida immarginata; assembly: GCA_023313115.1. Lineage (NCBI taxonomy): Eukaryota > Metazoa > Arthropoda > Chilopoda > Scolopendromorpha > Scolopendridae > Rhysida > Rhysida immarginata. Next base: position 202,002 of record JAHWFO010044110.1, on the reverse strand, counting down.
TACTTGGGTCAGCCAGTATGATCTGATCGCACTTTACTTGCAAAGTATTCTTTACTTAAAAATAAGGGCAGGTTTCATTTTAATCTATTTTGATGGTATACATGAATCTGTATTGTCTTTATATTCAGAATGATCTCCAGATGCCAGGAATTCCAATTTAATTCAACGTGAGTATGAGCATTACCAACACCTAGAAAGAAAAAAAAAGCCTGAGCACTGAAACGTCGTACATTGTTACATCATCATAAAAAGGCATTGTTAATCTTATTTCTACCAATAATAAGCCCTAAATTATGACTTATGATCATGTAACAATGTATGATTTTTCAGTGCGCAGACTTTAGTTTTAGGTGTTGTTGGCATTACTCTGCTGAAACCACTCCACCTAAAAAAAAAAAAAAAAAAAAGGCCTGCTTGTTGAGCCGTCAAACAAGGACTGACAATCTAATCTTCATTGTTTTTCAACAAACGAAAAAAATACTTGTAATGTGTTTTTTCGTTTGTTGTAAACAATAAATAAAGGTTGGATTGTCAGCCCTCGAAGGTCGGGGTCGATGTTAATGATCAACTCTCTAGCAATTACAACATTAGATCCTGTACAAATATGTGGCTATTTGCTATCTGTGGTCATCTTCTAAATGTAATTGGAATTGATTCCTTTATTGTGTATAAACATACTAGGACATATGTGATGTTACAATGTGTATGTTGCTAAGTTAATTATTATAAGGGTTTATTGAAATCCAGAATTCTCCTGGTGGTGTTATCCTGTAGTCGAACAATTAGCAGGGTTTCTTATAATTAGTAAAGGCTAGTGTTTGTTGGAACAATTAAATATTTGATGGATCAGACTCATTTTTCTGCTTCTCACTATGTGATTGTGACTAATGCCTGGGACTCTTTAAATATCATGAAAAGTTTGGTGAGTGTTTTCTTTAAAAAAATAATTATTCTCAGGCCATGGGCGTTACTAGCATAAAACCTCCCTGGTTAAATATAAAATTGAATAGTCTATTCCTAATCGCCATCAAGAGTTTTTTTGTTGGTCTTTGAGCCCATGGGGACTTTGTCTACATAGTGTAGCAGCCTGCCAAGCTTGTGTTGTGACACCTTGTTTGCCACTTGATACTGTAATTTGCAGTGTTCAGATGTTACGGTTTATCATACTGTGGAATAATTATATGCCTTGCCTGTTGTCACATATATTGAAATACAATGCAATGTACTGTGAATTTTCTAAAGATTGTGTATAAAACCAGATTATGGGGTTGGACAAAATATGAACACTTATATAAATGCAATGCTCTAGGGAAACCTGTTGTACGAGGTGCATTCAAGTTCTAAGGCCTCCGATTTTTTTTCTAATTAACTACTCACCCGAAATCGATGAAACTGGCGTTACTTCTCGACGTAATCGCCCTGCAGACGTACACATTTTTCACAACGCTGACGCCATGATTCCATGGCAGCGGCGAAGGCTTCTTTAGGAGTCTGTTTTGACCACTGGAAAATCGCTGAGGCAATAGCAGCATGGCTGGTGAATGTGCGGCCACGGAGAGTGTCTTTCATTGTTGGAAAAAGCCAAAAGTCACTAGGAGCCAGATCAGGTGAGTAGGGAGCATGAGGAATCACTTGAAAGTTGTTATCACGAAGAAACTGTTGCGTAACATTAGCTCGATGTGCGGGTGCGTTGTCTTGGTGAAACAGCACACGCGCAGCCCTTCCCGGATGTTTTTGTTGCAGTGCAGGAAGGAATTTGTTCTTCATAACATTTTCGTAGGATGCACCTGTTACCGTGGTGCCCTTTGGAACGCAATGGGTAAGGATTACGCCCTCGCTGTCCCAGAACATGGACACCATCATTTTTTCAGCACTGGCAGTTACCCGAAATTTTTTTGGTGGCGGTGAATCTGTGTGCTTCCATTGAGCTGACTGGCGCTTTGTTTCTGGATTGAAAAATGGTATCCACGTCTCATCCATTGTCACAACCGACGAAAAGAAAGTCCCATTCATGCTGTCGTTGCTCATCAACATTGCTTGGCAACATGCCACACGGGCAGCCTTGTGGTCGTCCGTCAGCATTCGTGGCACCCACCTGGATGACACTTTTCGCATTTTCAGGTCGTCATGCAGGATTGTGTGCACAGAACCCACACAAATGCCAACTCTGGAGGCGATCTGTTCAACAGTCATTCGGCGATCCCCCAAAACAATTCTCTCCACTTTCTCGATCATGTCGTCAGACCGGCTTGTGCGAGCCCGAGGTTGTTTCGGTTTGTTGTCACACGATGTTCTGCCTTCATTAAACTGTCGCACCCAAGAACGCACTTTCGACACATCCATAACTCCATCACCACATGTCTCCTTCAACTGTCGATGAATTTCAATTGGTTTCACACCACGCAAATTCAGAAAACGAATGATTGTACGCTGTTCAAGTAAGGAAAACGTCGCCATTTTAAGTATCTAAAACAGTTCTCATTCTCGCCGCTGGCGGTAAAATTCCATCTGCCATACGGTGCTGCCATCTCTGGGATGTATTGACAATGAACGCGGCCTCATTTTAAAACAATGCGCATGTTTCTATCTCTTTCCAATCCGGAGAAAAAAAATCGGAGGCCTTAGAACTTGAATGCACCTCGTATAGTCCTGCATTTTAGTTTTGAACCATGCAATCTAGCAGGTGAGAATGTACACACATCAGTCTATTAGTAGCAATGATAGTGTGCAGATGCTAAATACATTGCGACGCTGACACTCTGTTATGATTGTTGGGACCAGTCTTGCCGGAGCCTCAATAACGAAAACAGCTACCCTTGTTGGGTTTGGGAGAAGTATTGTCGACTGTTATGACTGCCTATAAGAAATGGGGAAAGAAGCTTGCTAATATAGACAAAGTTTTGAAGCAGATTGTGGCCAGATAACATCTGAGATAAACACATCTACAGGTGTATCGACAAAAACTACTAACATGGTGAACTGCATGCAGTGAACATACACAGCAGAGCGGCTATTCCAAAACCATTGGTGACACAATGCAATGCATTGAAGCTACGAAAATGGTGTTGCAAGCATAGAAGTTGGACACAACAATGGGAAAATATCATCTGGTCAGACAAATCGCTGTTCACATTATTCCAGGCAAACAGACAGAATTATTCCACATTATTGTTTACATTTGGAGAATGTCAGCAGAAGCCTATGATGTTGAGTCTTCTTCCTACTGTTAAGCATGAAGGGGGATCAGTGATGCTGTGGGGGGAGTGTGCGAGCAATGACTTACCATAGTCTCGGTCCATTTGTCCTGCATGAGTGGGTTACAGCACAGGATTGAGTATTCTGGCTGACCATCTTCATCCAATGTTGCAAACTGTGTACCCTGATAAACGACCTGATTCCAAGATGATAATGTTCCCATTCACACTGCTGAAATTGTCAGAGACTTGTTTAATGAACACTATGATGAACTACAACACTTCGACTGACCCCTTCGGTTCCCTGGTCTTAATATTGAACCTTTGTGGGGGATTTTGGAGGCCAAGCTGCACAATAGGTTTCCATCTCTGAGGACACTTTCTGAATAGAGAGAAATATCAAAACATAAACATTGAATATCCGCCATCTTTTGAGGGCATCGAGACCCATGGCTGCCATGGCTCTGAACTTATCCCATTGTTATACAATACATCAAACACGCAACAACTCGTTACCGTCGTTACACAATAACAAGTCGGGCAAAAACGGTGCACTTCGATGAGTAGCAGTATAGGATTGCCTTCCTCTTTCCCTCAAAAAATGGCAGCTGTACCCATCATTCAATGCGAAGATATTTTCCCCTATTAGCAACTTTTTTGCTGGAGGAATGACCACGTATCCCTATGACTGTTGTGCAGGTCTTGTATTTGTCCATCCAATGTCTGTTACCACTGTAATTAATGCAAAAGGAAGACTAGCGCCCTTTAATAAATATTTTGTCTCATTTCACAGGCGTTCATATTATTTTGTCCAACCTCTGAATTTAAGATTTTAAGCTCCTTAAAAAAATTTTCTTTAATAATCTGTCACTTCACTTGATAAAAGACAAATAGTTTGCTTTGAGTAAAGAATTCATCCCCACTATGTATTTAGGCATGGAAAATTGACTTTATCAGGACACAAAATACTGATGTACTTATTTGGACCCAATGCAAGCAGGTAAATAACAAATGGATTGCGAGTATTTTGGTTTTAATTTGTTTAGTTATTATTTTTTTAGATTTCTAAATATTTGTTAGAATTTCATTTTCTTCCTTCTTTTCCTGTTATCCCAATGGTCTGTAATTAGCTTTCAACTTTTTATCATGAGTTTTCCCAGTTTTTGGCTAGATTGCTCAAATTTTTAGATTTTTTTAAATTTACATTGCTAGTAATTGAAATTTTCCCAACCTGAAGGGGCTAGCTTGCAAGCCAGTGGACATTTGCTAGGGGAAAAGTTATGTTATTGGGGAAAATCGTTGGTTAATCCTGTAGCAGAAAGTACATGTAGCCAGTAATCTTGGGTTACATCTTGAGAAAGTGAGTCCATGTAACAGTTGTAGTGTTTGGTAAATAACAGCTGTTATCTTGCAGTTCTTATTGCCAGTCTCACTAAGCTGAACTCATATTTTGGCTTTCTTGTGTTTTTGACCATGCAATTGTAGTCTTCATCTAAACAAGATCAAGATATTGACTTATCCACTGATTATCAGAAAAGAAAAGATAAAACCTGTAAGCCACAAAGAAATACAATATGAGTACCAAAAACATACTTTGAAGTTCTGCCTTCATTCTCAATGGTGACATTGACTGGTCTTCGAGGTATTTTTCCCTGTTTTTCTATTCCAGTTACTAATTTTTCGTTATCCACAGATTTCAACTTGAATCCAATTTCTGAATCCAATTACTTGTCTTCAGTTGATTTCTGAATCACAGATGATTATATGGACTCTTGTTAAGTAGCATATTTTATTTTTATTTAAAGTTTTTTGATTTTGCATTTGCATTAATTAACCACATAGCTCAATGCTTACTATTTATTGGATATTTATTATTTACTACTATACAGGGGGATTCAAATCATGTGTAAAACAATTGAAGGGGGTATTATAGAGGTCAAGGTAAAACACAAAAAGTCCTATGAACATGGGTCCGAATTCGAACGATAACTGAGATATGAACAGAAATAAAAATGCCGCCACCAAGATCAACAAGTTAATAACTCAGGTTCTGTAACACCTAGATTAATGAAATTTGGAGGAATAACAGGGTACATAAGACTGCATACTGTTAAAATTTGATTGAATTCCAACAAGAAGTTTCCAAGTTATGCAGTCAAAATTGTAACAAGTGCTGGTTAGTACTCACAAGTGAACATGTGTTATGATGTTGAATGAGTAACTCTGAAACTTCTTGTTGGAATTTGATCAAATTTTAACGGTATACACGGTTTTATGTACCCTGTTATTCCTCAAATTTCATTAATCTAGGCTTTACAGAACCTGAGTTATTAACTTGTTGATCTTGGTGGTGGTGTTTTTATTTCTGTTCATATCTCTGTTATTGTTCAAATTAGGACCCATGTTCATAGGACTTTGTGTTTACCTTAACCTTTATAATACCCCCTTAAACTGTTTTACACACTATTTGAATCACCCTGTATTTGTTATAGTTTAATAATTCAAGGAAGTCATTTCGAAACGCATTCTAGATTAAATTAAATTACTAAAATTTTAATGAAAAAAAATATGTAATTACAAAAAGTTTTTAAAAGGTTTATATATTACATCATCTACTTAACACTGTTTCAGTTTTAAACATTAAAATTTCCACATAGTGGAAAGAAAATAATGGTTGTTTTCAACACATTTCTTATGTTGTTTTTACATTATCCACTGGTTTTAATCCAGTACTTGAATATTATCTGAATAATATGCTGTGGCTCTCTTGTATACTTTCATATCTTGGATGAATTGACTAGGGTGTCAGAAGTTGTGCTGTAACAGTTAAAAACCATGAAATGGTTAAAAAGACAGAAGAATAAAAATATCTTGTTGCATGAGAAGCAGCTGTTGGAATTGGTTTTATATCTGAAAGTTAAATAAATGATTTATGAATAATGATATAATGATTTTATAAAATTTTCTTTTAATGATAATCCAAACTATTTACTGTACCTGGTATAACTACCCATGTTGGTGTTGTTGGTGCAGGATGATGAGACTGAGATTTATCATGGATTGTAGCATGCTTAGAAAAATTTGATGTCTTTGTGGAGAGTTGTTTATGTGGAATTGTAATGACAACAGGTGGTTCAGTTATTGCTGGATGGTGAAACCCTGAACTGCAGTCACCTATAGACAAGAAAATTCATCATTATTTCACAAAATGTCAGAGTAACTTCTTATGTAGAAACTAAGCACATAGTTATTATTTGTACCTTTCTTTGTCATCCTCATCCCAAATTTTTGTAGATCAATTCCACGCATGCAATTAACTTCTGCTTCCATGATGCTGATTTCAAAATCATTCAAAATTGTTCCTACCTTGAAATTCAAGAAAAAGTTTTTAAATAAGTTAAATGTTTTATAGATAAATTTTTTAGGAAAAAAAAAAAGTTTAAAATATTTACAAAGCATTGGTATCCAGCGACATCTCTCCTTTCTGTGTACGTATATGTAAGTCCATTTTCCTCCCATTGACCTAAACATTTATATTCCCGCTCTGAAATTATGAAATAAAATATTTTATTTCTTAACACTTAATGCAAAATTATGAACATTTTAAATGAATTGCTGAACATTTTTAATTTAATAATTATTTTTATTTGGCCAGCTTGGCTAAGGCGCGGGTCCTGTCGCTCTCGAAACCAGCGAGTCGAGAGTTTGAATCCCACTGAGGACATGGGTGTTTGTTTGTCCCTTTTTAACAAGCTTGGAAGATCAAGCAAAGCCTCAGTAGGCTGATCCTTTGCTAGCTAAATTTCCAATAAATCTAATGGTTATTTAACATCCTTGGCATAGAAAAGGTAAAAGAGGAACAGAAAAGAGAAAATGATATTCATTTAATTCATTGATGGTTGAATTCCCATGTCACATTATAAATTTGGCCCTTGCATGTGGTTGAAGGCAATTTGAATTCTGAAGTCTACAAGGACATTTTGGATAATCGGATGCTTCCTGTGCTTTGGAAATTTTTTAATAACAAAGATTGTTATTTTCAGGTTGATAATGCATATGCCAGGCTTTGGCTTCTGTCAGGCAATGGCACGCAGACATGAATGTCAATCGCCTTCAGTGGTCAACATGGAGCCCTAACCTTAACCTGCTCGAACATTTGTGGGACGAGTTGGAACGTCGAATGAAGGCCAGGTGCCACATCCAAAATACACTGCTGACATGACTAGATCTTGTAGCAAGAACAATGTATAATCATACACATTAGTGAAAAGCTTAGTAACCCTGTCCATGTGGTATTGTGGTGAATATTAAGATCTTTCCTCCGGAAAAAAAAAGACCTTAAGTAAACCTCCCACAGAGTGATCCAAATGTCGCACACATCGAAATAATAAAAACCAGATGACATTAAGTAATACTATTTGCTATAGTATTTACACAACATATGTATATTTTTACAACATATGCTCAAAATATAAAAGTTTCAAAGTAGCAATGAAACTTTTCAACTATTATAGTATACTATTTATAGACATCGAATTTGGGTGTGCGCAACTTTTGTTAAGAACATGAAGATTAGATTGTTTTTTTAATGGCACAATTATAATGAAAATACATAAATTTCTATTGAAACGTTTTCAAAAGAAATTCTCTAAATGTAAGCCTTCCTTTAAGATGGAAGTAAACAGAATTACCAATTATAAAAATATTTTGTATACTTAACAGAATTCTGCTTAGGCAAATAAACTTATCTGAGAGTTTAGTATCAGGAATTTATGAATATATTCTTCATAAATTCCTGTTTAGTATTTATGTAGGTCATGTGAATAAAGTCATTTAAATAAACCATTATGATAAAGTTAATAATTCTTCAGTTTTAAATCGTCAATATGTAATTACCTTATTATTTTATCAGTAATTTTTGTCAGATACTTTCACATTGTTTTTAATTAAAATGAAATTCTTTTTGTTTGATTTTGAACATTAAGGAAAGAAAATTTCATATCGATAAGAATTTACTTGCCATCATAAACTTCACTTCTGTTTAGACAGCTAGAAGCTGTGTAGAACATTATATCAGGATTATTACAGTCAGACGCCAATTTAGCACAAATTCCTTGGGCATCGGGTACATGGCCTGTGTATTCTCCAGCAATAGGACAGGGTGTGTCAGGCAAAAGGCCTTTTTCTAAAAAAAAATAAAAAAAAAAAAAAAAAAAAGTTGAGAAATATTCATAAACTGGAGTGAAATATTTTGTAACCAAAATTGGTGGAGAAATTATAATATGTTAAACATTAAAGGAAGATAGCATTTATATGAAACATAAGTGTTATTTTATAGAGATTACAATATTTGTGCACAAGATATTCATCAAGATATGGAAATTACAAAAAAGCATATGATGGAGTTATGTTCACAATGCCAAGATCAAAGTTTAAGAATCATTTACGCTACAGATTCAAAGTGCAATTGCTCAATAGATATATATGAGATTGTCACCCAAAACTGTGGGTATCTGAGTTTTCTAGAAAAAAACGAAAGAACAGAAAACACCTCCCATAATATTATTACATAATGCTCAATAAATGCTTACTGATTAGTAATAAAGCATATTATTCTGAGGTTATAAAGCTCCAACTCAATCATCCAATCTCTTGTTATCTATTTCTACTTACTTCCAACAGTAATCCATGCTTTCTGAGTAAATTGATTGAAGTGGCATATGCTCTCATTGAACTGGACACTTGGCTGCTGACCTGCACAAACAAAGAATTCCATTAAGTAAAGACCCACAAGTGGCAGTCGAGAATGGAAATTTTGCGTATCAGGGATCTTTAACATGTAACAGGCAAAATACTAGAGAAGAACTTTGTTAACAGAAATTTTATAGGCAGAAAATGCCCCATTAAAATATGGCTGGATTTTTGACCCATGACTGCAAAGCAATTTCATTTAACACAACACTTTTGAAACCAGAAATTGATATATTCCAGGATAATATTTATTGTAAAATAATTACATAAAAATTAATCACATACAAAACCAGGAACCGTTTTTATGGTGAAAGTATCATTCGGCAATAATGCACAAAGAATACAAACTTGGATTGAACTCTATTGAAATGCGTGAGACTTAAAATGTGGCTGCAATAAAGTTTACCAGATGCTTTGAAATTGATAAAACTGATATTTTGTAGACAAGCCTTGAATAAGGAAGCAAAACAGTGGATATGACTATAAACAACAGGAGTTGAATTGATACAGAAGAGCCAATAATAACAAAACTGCCCAGCTCTTGGTATTGGCAAACCATCCTTTATAAGTATTATTAGACCTTGGTACTACTTATCTCAAAGATGCTTACTGCCAAACATTTGAAGAGTCATGTCATACAGTATTACAGTTAACAAAACATGCCTGCCATTATCACACAGGGAAGAAAAGAATAGTAGAATGACTCCAATTTGTCACAAGAAAATTCAGAAGATAATCTTATGGTCTGCCTTGTTTGTGAAAAGGAAAATCACTATAATCAGTTCAAATTGATAAGTGGAAATGTTGAATGATTTGATAAAACAAACATGCAGTTAGTCTACCAGAAATAAAGTCATTCTGCAGTTGTCTCATCTCTTTATCACCCAGATATGAATATTACTTGTTTGGATGCCTAAAGGATGCTAACCAAAGCAGTCACAGATGGAATGACAGGTGACCCAAAAGTTAAATGTTCTGATGCCAAGACATGTAACTTCTTTCTGCAGTATCTGAATCAGTGGTGCAGAAATTGTTAGAAAATGTAGACTTTGCAGAAAGAAAATGGCTTCCCAGGCCATCACAGAATCATGACCTTCTTGAAAGTACTATTCTGGAAGGGCCATGGCCTCAATTTGTCAGTGCCACACTCTTACCGTATCCATCAGCTCAATCCACTGGAAAATGGATTCATCCGACCATGCAACTTGATGCCGCTCTGCAGAATACCAGTTTTGACTGTAGGCAATGCCCAATGTCCGATGGCAGGTAGTTAACAGTGGTACATGAGTAGGGTGTTGGCTCCCATAGCTTAAGGCTTGCAGCTTGTGCTGCATTGTTTGCTTGTGGAGACAGGCTGGATGTCATCGTGCTTCCATTGCTCTCTGTTCAATGTGTGTAATCCTTGATCCCAATTGTCAATAAAGTGGACAACACTGTTTACTCATTGGGTGCTGGTATATCCATAATTGGTATACTTGCAGTATACCCTCGATACAGTTACCCTCGAGAAATGTCGAGTTGTTGCCACTGACGAATAGAATGTCTTGTGTCAACTAAGTATTTGTGATCAAAGTCACTAACATCATTACATTTACCTCTGGCCATCAATTGTAAGAACATTTGTAAAAAGCATAGATCTATTTATTGGTTCACCTGTGAGTTTTTATAATTAAAACTTCCCATTGCCACAGTCTTAATACCATGTGTCTCAAAAGTCGCGTGCCAAATGGATTAATTGGTTGCTTTGATTTTGTAGGTGAAATAGTGAAGTAGAGGAATAATGCTGACACCGGAACAACGTGTAGAGCTGATACTTCTTTGTGGAGATCACCACAGAAAATCTCGAGAAGCTGCAGACGAATTTCATCGCCGGCACCCTGATATTCCTAAGCCCACCAGCTACACTTTTACGCGTGACAGAAGAAAATTTGGATCGTGTGAGACATTGTCTTCGAGTGCAAGGTGCACATTTTGAACATGAACGATAGCTTGCGAAACTGTGTGAACATAAAGCCAACATTCATAAACTTTTCATATGGCACGCGACTTTTGAGGCACACAGTATTTTTTCTATTCCGTGCACTTCTATATACATTTAGGAATCCCTTTTCCGTTTTTATCTAGCATGGCTTGCAGTATTCGACTACAAGGTCCATGTATAGCAGAAACTTTTGGTGTGTTTCATTGCTGTGCTTTATGAGTTTGAAGACTGCATGATTATAAGGCATAAACCCTTGCTTGAGCTAAAATAATGAACTGTTCCCATATGGCTAGAATATACCAAACCTCCAATAACAGGGAAAATGGGGGGAGGGGCGTGAATGAACATATACAGCATAACTATCTGGCATGCTCCAGCTGCCAAATCTCATACAGTATGGGAGGCCAAAGCTGCACCCCCCCCCCGAAGTGGGCCACCGGGGCGACTAAATCTGTTACGTGGGGGACCACTCCCACAAGCAGGATTGGGTCAACCCCCTCCCCGCGAAAAAAAACTTCTGGGTGCAAAAAAACTCCCCTCCAAACTTCAGCCCCCTCCCCTCAGCGGCCCTGTTTGGAAGTATAAAAATACCATTGTTAAGAGAGGTAATGCTTTCCTGATATAAAGTCTTTGACATTCCAAAGCCCTCTGCGATACACTTAACACAGTTTGTGCAAAACCTTTTTCGATCGAGGCCTGAAATTTTGCATGTTCAAAACTCGCGCATTTTTCTGGGAATTTGATGAATCAATACAGTTTGGTGCGTTTGATTAAAGTGCCTTCTCAGTATGTCTAGGTTAAGATCATACAAGATTGCAAGCCTTGTTTACTTAAGTTTTCGTTTACTAGGAAGAAATTTACAATGTAGTAATTCTGGGTACAATTCTTAACAGCGATAAAGATAAGTTCGCTGCTCTGTCTAAAAACATTTCAGGTGAAACAAAAGTGCCATCGTTTTTTGGTAGTTCAGCGAATGCAAATTATAAGCATTTGACATGATAAAGAAATGAGTTCGAGCAAATGCGCATCCATTAGAAACGACAGTAACTGGCACAACGTGGTCATTCTCATTATTCGTCTTGGTAAGGTCATTCTTCCATGTCCGAGTGGGAAGGTTGAATCGTATAGTACTGGCATAGCCTTCGAGCTTACAGCAATCTACATTATGAATAAGCTGACAGTCAACATGTATGAAGCCATCCAGAATGTTGTTTCAAGTAATGGTTTGGAAATAGGAAGGACATGGTAATATTTTTAAAAGCAGAGATCATTACGAGATACTTGTAAACAATTGAAATTGTCCGATGATTCTCAGTAGTCCAAATTTCAGCCCTGGCTTGATCTGTTAAAATTTGACCAAAACTTTTTTTTTTTTTTTTTTTTCAATCATTACGGTTCTTATGAGCTTGTCAAAGCTTAAAATATCTGAAAAGATAGTTGTCCAGATACCGATGTAACGAGGATTGGATCCAAATTTCATCTCTTTCTGTGTATGTCTGTGTGTTTGACGGGCGCCCCCCCCCAGAGAAAGAGAAATGAATCCTCTAATGCCCTACCTCACCAAGATCTGATGATGAGGATGACTATACTTCGTCATGACCAGTTTGCCACCTATTATTTCCGCCACGCTCAACTCCAAACTCTTTGCAACCATATTTTACTTCTTTGAATATTTTCCCCTTCCTCCATTGGGTTATATTGCAAAACAGATATCCTGGAAATTCAAGGTCGAATGACACAACAAATTAGCTTAACCCGTTTTCTTACTTATAAAGAATCACCGAGCAGAACGGAAAAAAAGTCGCAAATCTTTTATCAGATAGGTTGGAGGAGAGGAATGAGAAGCAAATTATACGCGTAATTTCTATTCTTTTATTTTGTAAATAAAAATGTTTCTTCACATCTACTTTAAACCGGCCCTCATTTTCTAAGATATTTTTAGAATTCGCAAAATTTGATTTAGATTATGGAAATGGCATGGTCTTGATAAAAGTAATATTTGTTCAAGATCATAGTATAGGGTCAACATTGCTGTAAGCAATTGTGTAAATCAATAAATTATCGTATTGCTTACATCAAGACCGGTTCGTACTTTATTAATTGTGTAATATTTCTATCCAAACTCGCACTTGCCTGAACATTACAGTGAAAATCTTTTTTTTTTGCTTTCGTATCCACGCATGAAGCTGTGTTTGGCCGTGAAGCTTGCACTGAAACCGTAGGGTCGGACTACTAAAATTTAATAGCAATCTTATTTTATCAATACAATTAGCGGGCAGTTAAAATGCCTTTGGTCTAGGAAATTTGATCTCACGAAGCCATTTTGATTTTTATACATAATCTGATTTAGGATATTTGCACGAGATTCAAACCCAATTTCGAACTCGATGTGTCACAATTAAAAAGATAACAATCCCGTTTAGTTCAAACAGGATTTCAGAGAAGAAAGGCTAAGCTGATAGAAACTCGACATTTTACTTTTATCTAATGGAGGTATAATGTAAAATTCAAAATTAATTATCTAGGGCACGCCCCCCACAGAACTGATCACTGCTCTTTTGGAAGAACTCACTTCAAACTGCTACATTCCTGACAGAGTGGCAGCTGTTATTGCAGCAAATTGTGGATCCACGCCATATTAATTTCTTTCTACATGTACTTTTTTGCAGGAGAAGCATAATGCAAAGGTGTCCGAATACTTTTGATCATATAGTATATTAGCCATCATAATTAAAAAATAAAGAATGAATATTAAACCAAAATAAATAACACCATGTAACAAAATTTACTTTGTTCCTGGGTTAAAACTGTTATTTCTGTGTTTATTTAGCCTAAATAGTAATTATAGTAGCGGTTACTTCTCTGAAACTTTGCTTTTGCAGAAATTGATATAATATCTGTATTAAGCTTTTAGTGGTTCATAAGGAAAGAGTTCATATAAAAGTACTTGTTACTCTGAAAACTTTAATAATAAAAAAAAGTACTTGAAAACATAATTTCCTCATGTAAATATATAAAAAAACCAATAGAATAGATGAAATTTCTGATTACAGTAAAATTTCAAATATCTAGAAATTAAGATTTTTCGCGATTTACGTTCATATTTCAGGTCACTCTCATGTTATCAACCCGCAAATGTAACCATCCATCAAGTTTTCGTTGTACTGTCCCTGATAGCGATGCTCAAAGTCAAGGCTATCTTGGTGGAAGCGTTTGGCTTGCTCTTCTGATTAAGCACTCTCCTGCCCACAAAAGCAAAGTTTGAACAGCTTAGTTATCATTTTCCATCATTTTCAGTTACATCCTAATGTAATAAAATGATTACAACGCAGGAACAAAATTTGTGTTTCATGGTGTAATCAGAAACTGTTTGATAAAATTGTCATATTTTGTACTAAACATTATAGGTGCGCAAATATTTTGATCCACACAGAATTTATAAAGTTTTTAATTTCGGTTTCTTGATATACGTACTTAAAAAACGCTTGACGTCGTTTACCAAAACTTTATGTATATTTTCTTGTTATAAAAGTTATAAAATTAGTACACTGAGTGGACGAAATATTATGATAAGTTCCTAATAGCGTGTCGGTTTTCCTCTTACGCGAATAACAAACAGCATAAACAGTCGTCGTGGCATCATTGATCGATTCCATTAGATATCGGAGTGTTGCTGGAGGTAGTGCAGGATATTGTAAAATTAAAAAAAAATATCCTAAAAGTTGGTTCTCAACATTCCACAGAGATTCAATATGGTTTAAATCTGGAACCTTGCGGGGCACTGGATGGCGTTGAACTCCACTGAGGAAGACTAGTAGTAACAGTTTAGTGAGGAGCCATCATCTTCTTGAATCAGTGATACGTAGTGGTTCCTATCTGTAGGAATGCCATGAAGTGTTCAGCCAACATATTCTCGTCGTACATAGTTTAAGGAAAAGCCTGATTGTACAGACACACTAATGTGTCCGATGAAAAGTCTCCAAACCATCGCCGAAACAAAACCTCCTTGAAAAGGGCCGACCTGGCAGAACGGAGCCTCATGTTTATGCCACAGCCTTATTCGTACAACTGAAAACTGGGATACATCTGACGACAGAATTCTGCGTCACTTTGTAAGGGTCCAGTTTTGACGTTTTCAGCACCAGATAAGCAGCCGACGGGCCGTCAACAGTTATAATGTATAGGAATAGAGCGTTGGCTCCCATAGCTTAGAATATACAATATGTGCTGCACGTTTCGCTCGTTGTTATTGTTTGAGCCTTCGACAACGAAATAGGACGTGATCTGCACCAATTAACGAGCCTGGACGGTCTATAACGACTCCGGTCATCAATGGCATGTCGGCTGTCCTCGTTTGGTTGCTGGTGCTTGCGATATACCTTTGGTACCATTAAACCAAAACCCTAAGATTATTATCACATTTGTCCATCGTCGTCGATTCTGAAAGCATTTGTAAGAAGCTATATGATAGCTGAAAATACAAATAGACCAAGTCCACTTTCAATAAATTGTGGATAAACACCAAAGTTTAGGACAAGAAAAACTATGTATAACATGCATCACGATTTCTCATTTCTTTAAATAATAGATTTAACTCTAAATTACTACGACTGTCAAATATGTGATTTGGTCTACTTGTATTTTTCAGCCATCTATATGGTTTCTTATTTATTTTATGAGTTTGTTCCACTCTGCGTGGTAGTTGTCGATTAAAACTTCCCATTACTCTAATGTTTTGTCCACTTATTGTTATGAATAATCAGAAATAATGCTAGCCAACTCATATTTTTTTTATTAATTCAATTATAATTGCATGGTATAGTTGTCATTTTATTTAAAACGTAGCAATGAAGCTTTTACATACAAAAATAAATTCTTACTTACCTAATTGAAATTCTAGAATATGTCTGCTGCGCTGCACCAAATAGAGACACGTATAGAGTTCATCACCACTGTGAGACAAAAAAATATATTAGAATTAAAAAAAAAAAAAGAAAGAAAAAAGATTTCAATAATAATTAATTTGTTTGTGGCAAACACGCCTCTTGAAATGCTTTGATTACCATTGGGATCGGGCGTAGACACGGAACATGTCGCGGTCGCCGCCCGCTTCAAAGCGACTGATGCACTTGACCGTATGCGTCTTGAAGTTACGATGATCTTTGAAGGTGATGACACTCCCTTCCACTGCCAAATTGGCCCAGTTGCCTTGAGCCCAAGCCGGGAAACGACACTCTTTCCTGGACACTATGGGAGGCCACTGGGGAGGAATGGCTGGGATGAAAAAGAAAACACGCAGTTAACTCTCAAATTAATTACGGTATTTGTAAGGAGCAACGATTATCAATTAAATCCACCCCCCCCCCCACCGGCCCGGAAAGTTCTCTGTTAGAGTTGCAGAGTTGCAAAGGGATCACAAAGAGCAATGTTATACATTTAAGATAAAAAAAAACTGTGTAGTCTATACTCTGCTATTTCATTAATGCAGAGGATGAGCAACTATGATTATGAACGAGGTTGAAAAGTAGTTCCACACGATGCACCATTTGAAAATGACCCTGGCTATTGTAAACTTGTCGACATCGTTTTTTTTTTGTTTGTTTTTTTTTCAATTTTCTAAAGCGGCATTAATGAGTTTATTTTTCCCCCACTCGTCGAGTAGAATTTTTTTTTCAGTCCTGCAACTATCCTCACTTTTCTGGACCAAAGCTTTTATTTCAAATAATCCTAAATAAAAAATCCATTAGGGCACATGTCATTGTTCAGACGTAATATACCGCAATTTTCAGTCCTGGAAGCACTTTAATGTGATTCTCGCAAAGTAGATGGAAGCAGAATCTTGATGAAAGATGATGTCGCCCTTTGGATATAACTTGGGTACATCTTGTTAAGAATTGTGTAATAACCTTCATAGTATAATGAATTGAATCAATTTTTGCTCCTGGTTCGACAAAGCGCAAGGCTGTCTTCCATCCTAAGAACTTCCTGCCCCCCCATCATGAAGTCTTCGGAACGTTTTCTGGCAAAGGTCTTTGCAAACATTCTATATCCACGTTTGGAACATAAAAATCTTCTCTTGCATTTAGATAGATGAAACGAAACTTCGTCGGGGATGACAATGTTCTTTTGGGTTTTCAATAAAAATCGATAAAAGGTCACGGATCTCTGACACCTCTTTTCGATGTTTGCCACACTGTTGACCCAAGCATGTTTAGTAGCTTCCTGGCCACTGTTGACTGGGTAGAGTTTCAAATTTTGCCATTTGTGTCCCCAGTCTCTTTCATGAAAACCAATTGAACCTCCTCTTGGATTTTGATTTCGACGACTCTGGAACTGAACTTTTGGAATTCGTTGCGAATGTTCGATTTGCACCGGCACTCACAGGCGTGTTTCAGCGTTTTGTTTCACGAATTATCATAGACGTGGACCAAAAGTTGTAAAAATCTTTCCTTTTAGAACGGGCCATAATATTTTCTTTCACACTCCAGCCAATGAAGTTTTCTTTCACAGTGCTTACTAATTTGCATATTCACTGTGCTTACGGATTGAATTTTCTGTGAAATTTCAAAATCGTTCATAATCATTCTTGCCCGTCCTGTGTGGGTCTAAATACAATAAAAGCAGTTTTATTTCAGAGGGTTATTTCAGTCAACGGGACTTTTCAATTGTCATAAGCCACAATAATTTATGCATGTGCACGAAGACTAACGTACTTGGCATGAGGGAGAACGTTTCGAATCCATGTGTGGAATTAGTGAGCTCGTGGGTTGCGCACGTTGAATCCGGAGAAAGGGTAATGGAAATGTGACCGGTTGACTTGTTTTCGTGGTAGATCTGTAAGCATAAAAAAACGTAAATCCATATGCCAATCAACAAAAGATAAACATCGAGTGATAAGTAATCTGAGAAATATACCGCGCATCGATATTTCGGTGAATTCGAGGCGGAGATGGGAGCGTTCGGTTTCCCTTCGAGAAGCGCCAGGTAACGCTGATCCTCTCCTGGTCCCTCCCAGTCTCCTAGACACTGGTAATAGACTTCTAGAGAACGAAGATTATATTTTAGTATCGGAGAAATTTCCTTTTTAATTTGAATTCGAATAGGGAAACTGACCAACCTTCATCGGGGAATGAGCACTGCTTGAACTTGGCAGTGAGAGAGAATCCGTAGGGGCAATTGCTGAATTCTGAGGACGGAACCCGGCAATCTCTCTCTTGGACGCTTGAAGAGTACGTGAATTTGAATCGCCCGTTGATAGGACAGTAGAAATGTAGGGAGACGATCTCCGGGTTGGGCTTCTCTGTAAAGTGAGCATAAAGAATATTATTATTATTATTGTTTTGCTTTTGTTCTATATTTAATGAAAGAAAATCGACTAAATAAAGTGGAGCTGCGTAACAGGATACGATAATGCAGTAAGGCGAAACCGAAGAGCACTTACTGTAGAGCATGATCTCTTTGGCCTCGTGTGCCAGAATGGAGGCCTCGGTTGGGCACGTGGTCCTTGCACTCTCTTCATCTCGAAAACATTTTTCCAACCCTTTGAAAGAAAATAAACATTATTAAGTTCATTTTATATTCTCATGGAAGTGCTGTCAATAATAGTGAACTCATCTAACTGCTCACCTTCTGTGTAAATTTGAAGGACGTTGTTAGATCGAACCAATATGACAAGGCAGCGAAAGCAACGGGATCTATGAAAGATAAAAATAAAATTGTGAGAATTTGCGTCTTAATAATTTTGTTTTGATACTCGTTCTATTTATTTATATCAATATAAAAAATTATATTAAATATAGTTTAAAAAAGCAAACGATAATATAAGCAAATTAGAACTTTGAATTTCTCTAATTAAAATTCTAAGCTCCGCCTGCACCCTTTTCTCGGAATGAGTAATGACGGTGCCTCTTTATAAAGTATTAATTAATAATAATGATAACATAGCTAGTAATGTCAGTTTATTTCATATGTTCTATATTGTTTCTGAATAAGTTTTCAGCCTCAGCTCCAACAGCTGTTTCTGAATAAGTTTCTTCACATCGTTTAATCTCGTACTCTTAGATATCTGTTCGTTAAAATGTATATGTTTAGTAATAATGTGGAAATACAGTTGAGATAAATTTACTTACATGTAACATTAACAGCATTTGCTTCTCAACTTTAGTACATAAAAGTAGCATAATGAAAAGAGGATAAACGGACAAAATTGAAAATATTTAACTTTAGAATTGAATTTCTGGTGGTAAACAATTTAAATAGCACCCGGCTCCAAATGATTAGATATCTATCTAGTAAAACCAAAATTTTTTTAAAAAATTATCTGTAGTGTATTGATTTACTCACAGACTTTAAATATTAATTAATTAAAACAGATAGGTACTACAGAACACTACAGGTAGTGTTTTTAAAACGCATTCATTGAGTTGTTCAAAAAGTCATTGCGGTTTTTTTTTCCTATAGATGGTTATAGTTGTAAATTTAATGTGCTGAACGGAGTTACAGATTCATGTACCCATGCGCATTTGACAGCTTCCATCAAAGAAAAAGGTGTGCGAATCGATTAATATTTATTCTGTCTATAACGTTATGGAAATAGAAAGTCAACGCGAGCATTTTCACCAGGTTTACTTTATTACTTCCGAAAAGGAAAGAACGCTGTGCAGATTTGTGAAAAATTACGTAAACTGTATGGTGACGAAGTCCTAATGAACGCCAGTTTCAATATTGATTTGCTTGTTTTCGTTCTGTTTATGCTCTCAACTGATGGGATTAAAAGGGTGTAGTGTTTTCGAGCTCTTACCAAGGAATGTTACGATCAGTTCAGTGGTCCACTATCAACAAATCGCTAAATTCAACGAACCAATAGCAGAAAAGCGGCCAGAATTGAAGGAAAAAAAAAACTTGGAAAGAAGTAGTTTTCCATCATGACAATTCGCGACCACACACAAGTTTAGTGATTCGCGAAAAATTGCTCGCCCACAATATTCTCCAGACCTTGCTTTATCAGACTTCCATTTATTTAAGTCTTTGCAAAAACTTCAAAAACATTGGCTTAAGATGACGCTATCGCAAGACACATTGTTCATCGCTAATACAGAAAAGAAGTTTTTCGAGTTTGGGATTGTGAAACTTCCCAAAAGATGGCTGAAGATTAGCGAACAAAAAGGGCACTATATCATTGATTAATGTGTAACTTTTTGAATAAAATAAAGCGTCTTGAAAATCAGTGAAAAAAACGCAATGACTTTTTGAACAACCCAATAAATATATATACCCTGGTTCCGTTAAGAATGAACTAAAATCGAAATACGCATGCGTTAGTTTTACCAGTTCACTGTGTCGCTCTTCGGATATTTGTTTTGTAAAAATACCACGAAATTACTACTTGAATACTATTAAAAAGTAAGTTGTTATATTTGTGACATGTTCTGATTCTTTTTGAAGATATAAATAGTTGATACTGTTATTTCGATATTTCGCAATTGAATCCTAAATCGTAGAGGTTACTAATTCGATGACACCAGCGCCATAAAAATAATTCAATATGTGTAAGTTTTTTTTTGTGTGCATTTTTCTCTTAGCGAGAGGTTTCAAATACAAGCAACCAAGCAGATCCCTTAGAATAGTTTCAATTTCTTTTTCAACGTGGATTGATATGAGCTTGAGCATGCGCGCTTCGGTTTTAGTTCATAAGTATTTGCAGCCTGATGCTAATGACTCAATATTCCATGAAATTATATCCATCAAAAATTAATTTTTTTAAATTCTAACTTAAATATTTCATTCTCTACATTTCCTCTGATAACTTTTATGTACTAACAATGAGAAGCCAATGCTGTTAATGTTATATGTTGTGTATAAGTTCGTTGTTTATAGTGATCAGACCTTTGATAATAATAATCATATGAGTTGCACATGTGAAACATAAAAAAAAAGTATTGTCCATAAGTTTAAATATATTCGATATTTTGATTTTTTTATTTTGTTTAATCCGCTCTCGTTAAGTTCCTCTTCATTATGCATTACCGTTAAGGAGTAACAATTTTCCTCTCTACTTAATTATGACCATTAACTTGCCAATTACAGGAAAGCTCTCTCTCCTGTCAAAAGGGATATTCGGTATTTCTTTACTTACTTATTTATTTATTTATTTATTTATTATTATTATTATTATTATTATTATTATTATTATTATTATTATTGTCGTTTAAATGCCAACTTCTTTTGTCTTGTTCAGCAACAAGCTAAGCGAGTGAGTGTTAATAGTTATTTGCGTTGTTCTCGGTTGGTCGCCTTTTCCTCCCCTCGGCTCTCTTTCGATGCCTGTCGGCTGGAGTTTCTACTCGACTAATCGGGATAATTGAGTGGCATTTGAACCGATTAGCATTCCTCGGTGGTCGTTGGTGCAGAGACGGTCGCACTTGAATAAACAATGAACATTGTGTAGGGAGAAATGATTGGGGGCGCCTCTGCTCATTCTCCGACTGCGAGAAGAATTGCGTCCAAGAGGAAGGGGAGGAGAGGAAATTGAAAAAAAAGAGGGAACATCGAATCAGATGTGTAATTTTAGGTTCTATGGACTTATGAAGGGAAAAAAAAGTTTTTAAATTAAAAAAAGAATCTCTATAGGAATCGCATAGGCAGAAAATGATTCTTTGACTGGAGAATGGAAATGAGTTTCGAATAACACGATCGCAATCTCGGAGGGGAAATACTCGTCAGGCTTCCAAGAGGGGAGTGAGCTGTTGGTTATTCGGTGTCATATCCGGTAAGTAGGGAGGGGGGGATCTAAAAAAAAAGACGTTAAAAAATCTCTTCTGTTATGTGATACATTTTCGGTTTTAATGGAGATGACCTTTCGGAAGACATGCAACAAATAGAGAACTAATCATTTTGATAAAAGCTGTTGTTATTACTAAAGTGGAATATGCGATTGTGTTATTGTCGGCAGCAACCAAATTTTTGATAAATAGATTAAAAATCGTGTACATTCAGCCAAATAAAAGCTATGAATTTTTCATTTAAAAAGCACGCTTAAAAGTTATGAAATTATCTAATTGTCACGTAGAACTTTGGTGCGATCTGTTAATCAGTGTTGCTGATTTTTGAAATGGACAAAAATATCGAACAAAGAGTTTGCCTCAAATTTTGTGATGCCAAAGAAATTTCTTGTGCCGAAGCACTGGAAGAGGGCAGATTTGTGGTAGAACATTTCTTGGATTTTGCACCACGACTATGTGCCAGCGAATTTTTGACCAAAATCTCAACGAATGCCATCGACCAATCACCGTATTCGCCAATATTATCCTATGTAACTTTTTCCTGTTCCCCAAACACTGTGACCACTTCGTGGAAGAGGTTTTGAGTCCATAAAATAAAATTCGCAGAAGATGCTGACGGCCATACTGGAAAGTACCTATAAGAATTGTTTCGATGATTGGATTATTCGTATCGCATCAAATTTTGGCCTATTTTGAAGGCGACAAAATAAATGTTAATGATTAAACCAATATTTTGTCTTTCATTGAAAAATTCTTTGTATTTATTTGTTGAAGGTATTACTGGTGCTTATAATGAGGTTGGACTTCCATGTTTCCACACATTGTCCAATCTAATTTATGGGACGACAGACACCCGATTCATTTTGTTTCAACCTGGCTCTAAAAGTCCTCTTGGATTGAATTTCACAAAAGTATAAATTGATACTTCCCATGATTGTACGCAAATATTTTCCTTATAATACTGTTAACCTTTGGAACCAACTCCCAGATGAGCTAAGACTTAGCATTGTGGAGTTAATCGCCCGGTCTATAACAATCACAGGTTGCATGCTAGATTTTTAATTTCTCAGTAATTAATGCACCGCCAAATTAACTGGGACTCTTTTATTTTTAGATATCCTATTTAAAGAGGTATCTGAGAGAGAGAGAGAGAGAGAGAGAGAGAGAGAGAGAGAGAGAGAGAGAGAGAGAGAGATATCTGGGGTGTAGATTTTTCTGTTCTCGAGTCCGTTTGGGCATGGATATTTGTATTCGTCTCAGACTTAAGATATTAGTCATGCGAAGAGGTGCAATTGACCTATAGAAGTCGACGCGCGCAAAACCTTATCAATTTCGTGCTCTTGGGATCTTTAAGTAGATTCCTGAGGTCCGATCTGCAATGGCTGTGGGGATTTGTACAGTATTCTACTGCATTTGTAATCCATAATAGGTTTGCGGATTAACCAAAATAACGTTGAGGTTATTAGTGATAATAACTAAAAAAATTTTTAATTCATCAACAATAAATAATTAAATAAGCAAATAAAAGGCAATCATTTAACATGCCATGATATGATTCAGTGAAGGTAGCTATAAGTATTTTTTTCTAACTATAAAGTTTATGAAAATAAATTACTTAGTTAAAATTATAAATTTATCCAAAACTATTTCCTATGTGATATCTATATGCAGTCAATTCTCTAATAAAATACAGTAGTTAGAACATTAAAAAGTTCCTCCATCGTAGCTCAGTGGATTTCGATACGTATGGATTACACGTCGAATGTTGTGAACGAACACCTGTTGCAGTGAGACAGCAGATTCGAGATAAGCCACGGGTGCAAATAAAGTGTGAGACATTTTCTAAAACTCTTCACCTGACAGAGTAGCTATAAATTGTTCTATTATCGCAAGATAACGATCACACTTGTGAAATTGATGAAGATCCTTTACCAATAGGTTGCATGACTGTTCTGAACACTCTGGAATAATGATGGGTGTTAATAGTTAAGTTAGGCAACAGTCTTTACATTCTAATTTTGATTTTCAGAATGAGTCAATCAACATGTCCGCCCTGATTGTCGCTGTGTAGTTAAGTCCTTTGTGAAAATACAGCCCTCTTTGAGAGTCAAGACTCTTGGATTATTACCTAGGAAAAATGATAAATCAAATGGTTCAGTTTTATAATCGAGAGAGCTCGGGTGCAGGCCTTCCACTTCTTTCGGCTTCGTCGAGTCGCAGGTCCGAATCTCACCACGAGCATGGATGTTTATGATTGTCCCAGAATTTTCGGAAGGACACTTGTAAAGGTAAAGGGCATAAATGACGCCCTCAAAAACCTACTGAACCAATTCATTCTCGATTTTCTATATTGAATGAGTTTCAACAGCACAAAGTTAAACTATGTGCATTCTTTTGGCCCAATAAATGAAGGTTTCAGTATTCAAGTAGTCGCTTATTAAAACGTCTAACTACTTCCATTTCATAATACGGCACTTAAATACAAATTTGATGACCGTCGATATTTTATTTATTTATTTATTTATTTATTTATTTATTTATTTATTTATTTATTTATTTTTACAGTTGCGGAAAACCGTTTTCGTCCAAGTCCATGTTTGGGTAGAAGAGTTTCTCGTCGCAGGACCTAAGTAAGCCTTAAGAATTAAGTAAACCATTATAAGGTTTAATAAAATCGTCATCTTAAATGTGTTATAACCGGGCACTTCACAAAAAAACTGCTTTTCCAGCAGAGCATCTTAAATGAACTTTAAGAGCAATTCCAATCTTTATACTTTGTAAACTAAATATGAATGCTGCAGAAAATGTATTCTAAATTTAGGGATAGCTGGTTAGTGCACTGAGACAACGAAATGCTCTTGAACAAAAATTTCAATATGCATTATCTGAAAACTACAATTTTACATTTGTCCTTAGAAATACAGTGTTAATAAATTCTACTGGAAAATCTTCTCCTGAGGTGATCTTCTCATTAGGTGAGGTGTGATTAGAAGACTTTCTCCCCCCCTTATCTTTTGTATTTGCCATAATTGAAATGTAAGTTATGGCGATCTTAGATGCTATAACGAAAAATAAAAGTACAGCTGTTTTCGGAAAAAAATGTAATACGATAACACGTCATCGGTAGTGACGTCACACCCTTCCTCCGTTTCGCGGCTCTTGTGAACCGCTCTCGGCCACATTCAAAAGCGGATTCACGGTCGATTTTTGGACGTCAATAGCGCCATGTGCGTTCGTTAATTGCCTGACCTTAACTAATGCCTTTACAGAAGAGAACATCGCTCCATATCGAAATGACTGAAGGGATCAATTAGCGGAAAGTGTTGTTACATCGAAAGTAGTAAGCCGAGCGATCAGGTAAAACAGCCATCAGGTGCTTTGTACGCTTATGTACGTGTTTCCAATAGGCAACATTCTTCTCAATTGAAGTAGACCTCATTAGACTCTTAATTGATGACATATATGTCGGATTCTTTCCTATTGTCTTATTTCCGTTCTGTTCAGTAAATCACCGGAAGCCTTTCAAAAGTCTTGCTTTGCAAACGGGGCTTATTACCCAAGTAATTATCACGTTATCTGTTATCATCGAGTTTTTTCCAAGAATCGTTGAAAGGAGCTGAATGCAATTTTGTTCAAAAAAGCACGAGCGTTAAAAGGAAAAAATAAATAAATAAATAAAAAAGATTAACGCTCTTCCTTCCCTGACTTGCTCTTTTTAACGGAAACAAAAAAAATTTTAAAAGATCGACTCTGGCTGATAAAGCGGTTTCTGGGAATCAAAGGTTTTCTTCGATTCGCTTCATCGAGTTCCAGGTTCGGAGTCCAAGTTTTTGATAGCTTTTATCATATTTCATCACAAACAAAGATTTACATATTATAAAAATTATTAATTATCCTCTCAGAAATTAAAGTAGAGCCACATCGAGCACACGAAACTTTCAATAAAATTTAAACTTAAGGTTTGGCTAAAATTTGGACAACCAGACTTGCTAATTAGATGAATTCATATTAAAAGTCTATTAGTAAATCCCATTAAATAATGGAAGAGGGCGTTATTCAGGAAGGAAATTTTACAAAGTAATTATATATATATATATAAAAAAAAGATTTTTTTTATATTTTAAATTTCCTTAATTCTGACGTGCGATTTCAATTGAGGATAAACATTGATTCATTCATTCGTGTTACTTCCAATGGAGATCTTATTCTTTTAATAAGGATTAAAAAAAATAGCCCCAACAAACAACAATTAGTGATAGTTATCACTCTTACAAACACTGATGACTATAAAGAAATAAAACACGGAAACTATTTAGGTCAATCTGAATGGGTCACCGTCCTTTTCTTTTAATGTATTATATATTAAACTACTATTAATAAAATATTTGCCATTGGCATAATTTAAACTTTTAACAAGGTATTTGAGTAAATAAATAGATAAAAAAAGGGTCAAATAACCCGAAAAAGAAGATGATTAACTATTATTATTTCTTGATACACTCTCATTTTCATCAATGTGCGTATTTATAATAAATACCAGAAGAAAAAAAACAAACAACAACTCATTTTGCAAAGTTAATTTGTGTAATAAACTTACTTTTCCCGCTCCCTGAGAATGAGGCTGTTGCCCACTTTTCTGTAGCATTCGCCCCAGAGGGGGATTCCGTCGGCGACTACCATCACCTCGGCGAGGGTCGGGGCGTCGGTTGGCGTTGCCGGGAGTCGACCCATGAACACGCCTTGGTACTCGTCTGCCAAGTAACAGATGCATGATACTAAGGAGAGAGAAAAAAAGAAACATTAAAGTAATTGCCCGAAATTGCCTTAACCTTTTGCCCTATAGCATTTAGGAATAGTAAAATATTTAGCTAAAATATCCATAGCTTGACATATAATGTTCCTGGGATTATTTTGAGTAAAAAAGTCCAAATCAACCTGGGTCCGACTTGCATAAATTCTAAATTAATAATTTGATTGCTTGGGTGATTTACTTACAACTGAATTGTGAAACCTTGAGTTGAAAGATAACCAAGATCATTTGATTCTGTCCCTATTGGATTATTTCGTTTTGGGGGTAGCTATATGAAATCTGTTGTGAACGCTGTTCGATCAGTTATCCAGATACTAGAGTCTGGTGATAGCTTGAGAAGAGACGGAACTCAAAGATGCCTCGACAAACATGTTAGTGATTTCGAGCCTCAAATGTACTGTATTCCTCAGAATGAGCTTGTAAGTAAATCATAAGTAATAAAAATTATTAATTGAGATTTTACGTCTTGTTATTGAAAAGCCGCTGCAAGTTGATTTGTGTATTTTTCTAATCAAAATATTCTCAGGAACACGTAGTCAAGCTATAGATATCCTAACAATCTATATAAGCTATGGTCACCCTGTATATTTCCCCCCTAAATAAACAAGAGAAATAAAAAGCACATGTGATAGCCGTATGATGAGTTAAGGCCCAGTTTGCAGATAATCAACAAATGGACACGGAATCTACTTACAGCTTTAATCCAGAGACGTGTTTCAGTCAGAGACCATCTTCAGTCTGTACAGCAGGTACAGTAATGCTAACGATTGCCAGCTCGTTTAAGTTAGTAGGTAGCTTATTTAGGCATATGCGATAGTACTATTCTAAAACAGTATTTTCAAAATTTGCACACAATTATAATGCGAGGATTGTTCAATAGAGACACGGTTAATCTGCGCAGCCGCGAAACGAAGGCATCGCCTAGACGACGGAAAGCAGTTGATCAGATGCATTGTTTCATGTGTACTAATGAGGCGTCTGTCACACATGTTTATTGTTTTCTTCTTTGAAAGAGTTGTGATTAAGTTGGAAGATGGCATTCATGGTAGATAACCAGCGTCGTCCAAAGATATTCTGCATGCTGTTATTCAATTTTTGGCCACTGAAGGGAAATTTTTACGAAAATGAAATCAATCTACGGCGACGATAATTCTTCTCAAACAGCAGTGGTTGAATGGTGCAAGAAATTTCGACAAGGAAGGAAATCCACGAGAGATTTGACCCGTCCAGGACATGCTCGTTTTGCAGCATCCCATGAAAATGTGAGACAGTTAGAAATTAGGGAACTTTGTGAAATCACTAAAGGGACGACGGTTCAATTCCGACGCTGACGTAGAGATTGATATTACGCAATGGTTCCGCCAACAACCGTAGGAACTTTTCCAGATGAGAATCTACCAATGGGACAATGTTCATGGAGATTTCTTTTAAATTCTTTGAATAAAAACTGCTTTCGAGCCTCTAAACGTGTTTCTATTGAACAATTCTCGTATTAAATGTTTACAAGTAAACCTCTGGGGCTGTGGCTACTTATACAGATTGTAGTTTGAAGAATCAAATCTTTACGGATCAACGCTTACAGTTGATGCTCTTTCCCCATCCTTAAGGTCCTCTTTACAAATAATCGCATTTCGTCGGTGCATTTTTCATTTAAGCCCGTTTGTTGGCATATAATTGTAGTGCATGCTATTGTCTGCCCAACGAAAGTTAGACTGGGCGTGTCCAGTAAAATTCATAATATCTAATAATTGAAACTGGAAATTTAATTGGACATGCACAGTCCAACTTCCGTTGGACAGAGTATAAACAATCTTAAAAATGTCAATTAATTCCGGGTTTATGTACTGTATCAAGTGTATGAGGTTCATGGTTATATAGGCTACTATGTTAACCTTGAAATTGCTGTCAAAAATGTTTTATTTAATGTATGGACCATTGTTAAATTTTTATGGGATGGCTGTTTGATGGTTTGGATTGGTGGCAGTATTGTTAGATGGAGTCCAAATAAAAATTTCACGGTTGGGTGTGCAAGTTACGGTGGAGATGTGGTTGTACCTAAATATTTCTTTAACATTTTTCCACATTGGATTTAATAGTAATGTCGAGAGACATGAATTTCATGCCATTTACCATCCCCGATAATCCGTTTTATCGTCGTCGTAATCGCTCTATAATTTCCCACACTCACCCCGTTGTTGATCCATTTGTCTCCACGGTTTTAGCCAAATAAACATAAGAGTATTTCATTATTATAGGAAAGAAAAAAAAAACAAAAAAAAAAAACTTGGTTATTTGCGCAACTAGAAAGTGTGAGAGGCGATGCAGGCGACAGAAGAAAGGGAACGAAGCGCTAATTTAGTTTGGTATTATAATTATTATTATTATGTATTTCCTGGTCTCCTTTTGTTATTTTCTCATCTCGCTGTTGTTGTTATTGTTGTTGTTGTTGTCGTCATACTTTTTCTCATGTTAACCACTGGAACCGATGTGGAAGGTAGGGGAGTGAATGGAGAGAGAGAGAGAGAGAGAGAGTCGGAGAATAGAAGGTGCAGCGGAGGAGTGTCTGTCCGTGCAGTAGCGCACCAGCTGCCACACTTCCGTTCTCATCGTCAGGAGTAACCAGAGCCTCAAAGGAAAGGAAGGAAGGAGAAAAGAGGGTGAATTCCCTCGGTCAACACCACCCACCCCTCTGCATCTTATATCTTCGCTCCGTTTGAGTGCACGCAAACGCCATTTCCCCCTCCTCTTTTCCCCCTTCCTGTGGAAAAAAAGCAAAAAAGTTTGTCGTTTCATTCATGAAGACGATTTCATTCAGAACGACCCAACAAAAGAGGGATTTCGAGGGTTGGGTGATGGCTAGAACACGAAACAACATCACTTGCTCGGCACAAGGAGAAAGAGTGGCTAGAAGATAACAGTCTCCAAAGTCCAAGGAGAAATATATGCTTACTACGTATATATAGGGTGTAACAAAATAGTGGACTGGCTATAGATAGTTGAGTTTTACACTTAAAAATAAGGAAAAAAGTTTCTATAAAGATATGTTCTAAAGTGATTCGTTACTGAGTTATAGGTATCTCCTTAGTGTTCACTTGGATTAACAATCATTTATTTTCGGTCAAGTTAAATGAATAACCATGAAAACTAATAGTGTTGCATGATACGATACGATTCCATCATATCCTTCGACATTTGACCCCGATATTTCGATATGTATTGATATTGTAAAATTCCGATATGTCGCGATACGATATGGCGTTCCAATACGACACGTATCTCATCAGAATATCGTATCGCGTATCGATATTTTTTATGTATTGTGCAACACATGAAGCGATCAATACATCAAATCAGAGCAAATGTTCGAAATGACTTCCACGAGTGGCAATGCACTGCTGAGCTCGTCGGATTGATTCAGACGCTAAGATATTCCTGGTGTGTCCTTAATTTGCTGGCATCAATCTTCCACTCTGTGTTGAAGATCCTGGATAATATGGAGTGGACTAAACAGTAGATTTTAGATGTCTCCATGCATAAAAATCCACAGGGTTGATCTATTAGGTCATGCTATATAGCTCCTCCATGAATAACGTCATGTGGCTGTTATAATTCTTCAATTAATTATTTAAGGATATATCTTCATATAAACTTTTTTTTCCAACCGACTATGTAGAGCCAGTTCACTATTTTTGTTACACCCCTTATGTACAGTATAACCAAAACTGCTCTACACCAGTGCACATAGATTAACGGTTATACTCCATTCGGTCGACTCGCATTCGGTCGACTCGCAATCGGTCGACTCCCATTCGGTCGACGCGCAATCGGTCGACTTTCAATGGGCCGATAGGGTTAGTTTGTCGGCATTAATTCCCCCCGTTCGTGAATAACCTCCCCCAACACCCACCTTTCTTATCTGAATCGAAAGCCCATGATTCGAAAAGATATGTTGAAATTTTGAAAAATTTTGTGCGTATAAGACCAATTTTGTGTAGCTATCTCCTCCGAAACGGCAACAAGCAGAATCAAATGAAATTAATACATACTTAGAGGGTACCATAAACTGTGCCTTGACGTATTTTTATGATAAATGGTAAGCCTAGTTAGAGATAATTTTCTAAAAATGAAAAAATGAAATGACTATAATGTTCATACAAGCGAACCAAACTGAAAAAACTTGGCATGTGGAGACTCCTCTTATTAAGGCGAATATTTTTTGTAAGAGGCCCAATCAGCGACTCCCCTCTAATTCGGTGGTTGAACCAAGTAATCAATCAGAGAAAATGATTTTTATGTTTTTCTTTTATTGGTCGTTGTTCCTTATATATACTCAGCTGTTTCAAGACACAGGCAAAACCAAAATGGCAATATCCTCTATGGATATACTCTAAACGAGATTGACACCTTTGTTGCTGGACCCCTTGATGACACATACTACTGCGACCATTCTCTTGTCAGCGACGTGCTGGACGTTGTAGTTCTTAAAGGATTCTTTAAGCCCTATAATATTTTCACAGTCGACGACTTATCCTCTGACCACCGTCCAGTGATGCTTATCTTTGAGGGCTTGAACATCGATGTTAAGATTGGGCTTCGCTCCAAACAAGACTGGAAACTCTTCAGGGATATCCTTAGAGAAAGCAGCATTCCATATGAGGAGGTTATTGACAACCCATCAACTTACCACCGCTGCTTACCGCAAATGGCAATGCTGTCACGGGCGACCAAGATAAAGCTCAACTGATCGCCGAATCCCTGGTTAAACAATTTACCACTCCTGGTGAGAACGACCCGGATAATTTCCCAAATATTCGTCTTGTAAACGATGGATGTATCGCATACGAGCTCACTCATCGTATTTCTACCTGTGAGGACACTATTGGTGTTCAGGAAATCTCCGATGTCATCAAGCATCTTAAAAGCAGGAAAGCAGCAGGTATCGATTCCATCACTAATAGCACTCTCAAGAACTTACCTCCTAATGTTGTTGCGACTATTACCAGGGCCATGAATGACTGCTGGAGACATGGTTACTTTCCTGTCAAGTGGAAAGAGTCTGTAATCGTTACCATACCGAAGCCTGGTCTAAACCCTGCTCTTCCTGTCAGCTATAGGCCTATAAGCTTGTTACCTATGCTATCAAAAGTGTTTGAACGCATCATTCTTAAGAGATTTAACGACTCCTGTGTGGCTAACGATCTTGTTCGTGAAGAGCAATTCGGCTTTCGACCAGGTCACTCCTGCCAACTCCAGATCTGGAGGCTTGTTGCAGATTTAAACACTCCTCTTAACTGCGCTAAATATGGTGGTCTTGTGTTTTTGGATGTCCGAAAAGCTTTTGATCAGGTTTGGCACGAAGGCCTAATACACAAAATGATTACTTGTGGATTTCCGGACGATCTTATTGCCTTGATTAGATCCTTTCTGTCGAACAGGATATTTCGAGTAAAGGTTGGCTGCTCCTTGTCAAACCCGTGTGACGTCAAAGCTGGTGTTCCCCAGGGTTCTGTTCTTGGCCCTGCACACTTCAACTTTTTCATCCATGACTTCCCAACATTTACAAAATGCAAGCTGTATCTGTTCGCTGACGACGCGTCCATCATGACCACTGCTCGCGTTCCCGCTCATGTCATATCTCGATTGCAGAATGCCTTACATAAGTGCGAGAAATGGTTTGCTAAGTGGAGACTCAAACTAAACGTCGACAAGTGCAAAGCTATGTTTATTACCAAGAAACTTCGGAAACCACCGAAGCCTCTCCTTCTTTCGGGTAGAGAGCTCGAATGGGTGAAGAATTACAAATACCTCGGAGTGGTGATAGATGCTAAGCTAAATTGGGGTGACCACGTCTCTTATGCTATCAATAAGGCTAAGAAGGCAAAGTTCAGCCTGGTCGCCCTCCTGGGGCGAAACAGCGCTCTTGGAATAGATAGCAAACTTTTGCTATATAAAATGGTAATCCGGACCATTCTGTTATATGGTATGCCTGCCTGGGCCACAATATGCAAGTCCAGATGGAAGGACCTCCAAACTTTCCAAAACGTTACCTTGAGGACCATTGCTCAACTCGACAGGAGAGTTGCAACAAATACTTCTATTGCCGACGA
The DNA here is from genome assembly GCA_023313115.1 of Rhysida immarginata. Lineage (NCBI taxonomy): Eukaryota > Metazoa > Arthropoda > Chilopoda > Scolopendromorpha > Scolopendridae > Rhysida > Rhysida immarginata. The sequence goes on along the minus strand of JAHWFO010044110.1, from coordinate 169,378 downwards.
TTTTGAGATATCTCCCATTGGAAATCACGTCCAGGAATTGATGAAAAAGCTGCTTCCGAAGATGAAGGACCATCCCAATCCTCTGGTTGCAGGTATTCTTGAGCACCCGCTTACCTTCAGAAGCCTTCTTAGACATCGCAGGCCACGTCACCTCCTGGACATCAATTTCGACGACATCCAAAAGGCGATATTTCCCGAATATTGGATCTCCTAGCTCCTCGTGTCCCTTGTCCCTCGTCAATCAACAATCAACACTATCGTCCTGATAGGAAAGGACTCCATCTTATCCTCTGGATGACTTAACTAGGTTTCATCTGGCTTCTTGCCTAGTTCAGTGTACTTCCCGTGGTTACTTTCTGGACGAGTATGGCAGTGAAAGCGTTGCTTTCGGACCACTCGTTTCGTTTTACCTGCACTGTTCGATTGTCGATTGTCGAGACACAGGCAGTTCTCTCAGATTCCGTCAGGTGCTCCTGGGCTGCTGAATGATGGAAGCAATTGCTTCCGAAAAGTACTTCCAGTATCAGGTTGTATTTTTTCAATCTATAATCTTTGTGGTGAAAGAGTTTTTTATTAGTTCTAAGTTTTCCAAGAAAGGTGGAGTTATACAGGTGGGCGTTGGGGGAAGTCATTCATGAAAGGGGGGCAAACACTTCCGAGAAAGTTTCCTTTCTCATGCTTGTTTCTTTCCCAACCCGGAAGCGTTTCCAGACCAGAAAGGGGTAGGTGGGTTCGGGTGAGGTTATTCATGAAATGGGGGATTTAATGCTGACAAACCAACCCTATCGGCCCATTGACAACTAATTGACAGTCGACCGATTGCGAGTCGACCGATTGGGATTCGACCGAATGCGAGTCGACCGATTGAGAGTCGACCGAACGGAGTTACCCCAGATTAACCTGATTACAACCAATAATTTTCGTTACGAACGATTTGAATTGCACAACGGTTTCATAAGAGATTGGTATATAGCTTGGATGTTCTCCTTATCACCAGAACTGGCGAAACTCTTCTGCAACCGGCCAAGGATGTTCGTGTTCGCGCACATCATAATGGGAAAAGCTGGTGTGAAATGACGTTTCCCATGTTAAAAGCACAGTCGAACAAGGTTGCGAAGGGTGGTTGTCGAAAGGGTGGTGGTGGTAATGGGGGGGGGGGGGGTACATGTTTCAGGGACATGGAAATCTTAGAAGCAGAAGTGGGGGTGGGGGACCGGAAGCGAGCGCGACGTTTTCATTTTCTCATGTGGTTCTTGCAAGGTAATCTTGCACTAATCCCCGAATTTCACACAGTTTTGAGTCTTGAACATCAGTCGAGAGCAGAAAAGGAAGGTTGCAAGGGAGGAGGGGAGCGTTGATTTGTCAAAAGCCTTCGGCTTCCATTTCGTAAAGACCGGATTCTACTCTTCATCTTCAAGACGTTTTAAACAGGAAGGGGAGAAAATAATAAGCACGTTTAAAAGAGAGGGAAAAAAAGGTTTCTTTAATAAAAAAAAAAAAAAAGGCAACTAGAAATTAAGAAAATGCCAATTTCAGCCTTTAAAATGAACTTAATTGGTGTTTGCCATCAAATATTTTAGATTCAAATATATCTGCGCTGAAATTCTTAAACAGAATGTGGCATGAAATGCATAAAAGAATAATCTTCACGATACTTTTTGTATGTCGTGAAAGAAATTAATTGAAATTTATAATTAAACTGGTTTTCTTTCAAAGTTAGTAACCCTCTTTAGTGAAATCACGTTTAACTAAATCAAAAAGATTTTATATTAAAAACATTTTAAAAGGTCGATTTTAACTTATTTCACACCTTATTTACGATAACGAATTTTAAAAATTCACGTTTTACTAACAATCCAATTAAAGGGGTTTCACAGGTGAACTTTTCAGAGGCGTTCAATAATTGATACGCTCCGATTGGTAATTTTGTAAAATATAACTTTACATGTAAATTTAATGCTGTTTAGTTTGTTTTTTTTTCTTTCAATTTTGAAATATCACCTTTGTGGTACCTCTGGCATTAAAGGCGTTTTAATATGGATTATAACTTGTTAGCTACCTGGTCTTTGTCGTCATCGCCCAATGCAGAAATTATTAATTCTCGTCATAGACTGAAGAGAATTGTCCATTCATTCCGCGTCGCACCCATCAGACAAATCGTAGAAATTGAAGGTGAGGTGAAAATTATGACGCGTTACTCACATCGTCACGTAATGAAAATAAGTTGCGTGAAAAAAGAAATACTTTTATAGTAAATTTCTCAAGACATCTCGTCTTGAATATTCTAAGAAAATTTGATTTTTTTTTACAATTAAAAGTGAACCATTTCATAGTAAACGAAAATAAGAAAGAAAAATCTACAGCCTACTGCGAACCATTCATCATTTCATATGTCTTACACGAATCAGTTATTCAGTTATCTGTCTTAAATGGATGAGATTAATTTCTGACTTCCGTAAACTCATAGGCAGAGTAAGTTCTTAAATGTAGCTTTTAAACGACGCAAGTGAAAGCTAGGAATTTTTTTCTATCATGTTTTATGAGAATGGAAAGACGACTTTTCGACGGGAATGGTCGCTTTAAAACAATGCTACTCCACGAGGATTAAAGGACGTCACTTTAGATGGGCCATTAAATGCGCCTTGTTGTAATTTCGATGGAAAAAAATGTAAATGGGGAAGGAAAAAAAGGAGAGTGTAGGGTGGGGGTACACGATGAAAATGCAGAGGAATGCCGTCCGCCAACATCGCTTTTGACACGCTCCAGTGTATGCGTATCATTCGATTGGAGAGAAACAGAAGATAAACGCACCCCACCTTTTATCTCCTCCTCCTCTTATTTCTCTTTGGCCGATGAAGATCTACATAGAAGACCTACGAGAAGGGATGTGATGGAGGAGATCGTCCATACATCCCCGCCGAGTTCCGCGTACTGAGTAAGCTCGCCCTCTTTTCCTGCCTCCGACGAGAGTTCAACCGTCCGTAATCTTCGAGACGCTTTCGACCTTTTCCAATTGTTTCGAGCATTTGCAACTGAAGATTTCCCACCCCCACCCCCTTCCCCATCGCTTAACACTTTTGTTTGAATCGCGAGCTATTTGAGTGGGAGAAATGATTACAAGCCCGAGGAGTCGGAGATGCTTCAAAGGATCGCAACTCCATGCACGAATGCACGTGAAGATCAAGGGGAGAAAATTGAACCAAATTCCTCATTTCTTTTTTTGTTTTTTTTCTGTCTTTTTTTTTATTTGATTGATAGTGGTACCAAAAAAGAGATTTCTGATACACTAAAAAAATTAATGCGTCTGTTTATATTTCTTTCTGATGAGCGGGTCAAAAGTTTTCTTTTCTTTTTAGCTAAAGGTTTTCAATTCCTCTTCAAGGCCATTGCCGTAAGTCTTTAATCTCGAACTGCTCCTCACCCTCTTTTCACTAAATTAATCCTCTTTTGGCTTCCATTCGAATCTATTCCACAGGGGGAAAAAATCACACAAGGATGTCTTGCAGAAAAACACCTCATCTCATTAATGCGATTAGCTTTTAAAGGGGCATCGAAAAAAGAAAGAAACGGCGTGAGACCCGGAATCGATTCCCCCTTCACGATCCCACTGGCTCTCATTTGACTAGAATCCCCTTCTCCATCATACACGAGATGATTATCGGTATTAGATTTCTTTCAATAATTATCTCAGATATTCGATGAATATGTATCTAACGGCTTCACCCTACGAGGCCTTGTGAAACACAAACCACTCTTGGCCGTTAATATCAATCACGACCTTCTAGACATTACGCAGAATTACGACCAGGGCCTTGGTAGACTTTGAAATCAAGAATTCGAGTCTGTTTTATAGAATGTATTTGTTAACCTTTACTGAATCTCCATGTAATTGTAAAAAATTCATGTGGCTTCAACATAATTGTGAGTCTTTCTAAAGAGCCATGAATGAAAATAATTTTATTTCTAGATCCAATAACATTAAAACTAAAGATGTTGACTTCGTTAATTTCTCTTCGCCACAGTGTTTCCTCTCTGTGAATATGGAATTGAGATTTGGGGAAGTGTCCCGAAATCATATAAAGAAATTTTGCACTCTGCATTTTCACGAGCCACAAGAACCTATTATTGAAAGTATATGAACAGAAATGAAGTTTTTTTCTTAAATTTAAAACAATTGACGAGTTATATAAAAAAACACTGTCTGAAATTAATTTATAAGATTATTAATGGAGAAATTAAATCATATGATTTACTTAGATTACTTCATTTTAATTGTCGTCCTAATTTGCATGAATCCCGACTAAATGAATTTGGAAACGGTCAATCTCTCCTTCCTCAGGCCTCTTCTGGTTGATCTTGATTTTCTCCCATCTTAACGGACGTCAAGAGAAGCATCGTTTGCAGACCTCATTTGGTAAGCTGAGTCTTCTTTTTTGGGCAGGTGCGTATTGATTTACCATTACAGGTTTTTCAGGTTTTACCACCCTGTGTTCATTTCTATTTGTAGGTTCGTAACACCGAATTGTAATGTTTTTCTTTGTATTATTAAGGCTTTTAATGAAAATATTTGATGTTCTTTTCTTGGGTCATCTTTCCTGGGATCTCTCGTTTGGTGACCCAGTCTCCATTTTGGCAAATAAAAATTTCAATTTTAATTTAATATTTGAAATGAAAATAAATCGGCCTCGGTGGCTCAGTGGTTGCATGATCGCCTCTGATGCCCGAGTACGCGGGTTCGACCCCGGCCGAGGACGACGAGGATTTTTTCCTTCGGAAGGAAAGTAAAGCCGTTGGTCCCGTGTAGTCGTTTGCCGGCTGCACGTTAAAGAACCCTTGCGAGGCAAAATTTGCGGCCCCCTATAACGCCGTCCTGAAATGACCATGGCAGTTGAAAAGGACGTTAATACCAAACCAACCAACCAACCAAATGAAAATAAAATGAAATTGATACATGACTGAATGCATATACGTAATATTGAACAACGGAACTTTCCGATTCACTCGTTTCACAGAAATAATGTTGATGAAAGCCTTTAAGTTTCAAAATAGTTTTTTTTAATAAAACGGGTTATATGTACATTTTCTATATTTTACTAGCGGAATCCGAATATGAAGAATGGAACCGACGTACGCGACATTATTCTTATTGGGTAGAGTTTGTTTTTTTGTTTTTTTTAATTATTACATGCGAATACGTCCATTTTTTCTTAGAAGAATAAGGTTTTTAGGAAAGTATTCTAAGGAAACATAAAAAAAAAATGAGTACTTTCCAACAACTCTATAATTTTCTGCATTTCCTGCAATTTCGCATTTTGTGAAAAAGTGCAATTAAGGAGTTCACTATGTTTCCAGGCGATTTGGACCATGATCGATGCAGTGATGCTTAATGCATGTTGACAAAGATCTTAAGTTGCCTCAGAAGATCTTGTACCAGAGATTAATCACCACATTTAACAAACGGCCCTCTTGGAGGTCTTCGCTTGTCGAAATTTTTGTGGAAAGAGTAAAGAAAAGAGAGATCTCTGCTCAGCATAGTTTGACCTCCAAGTTTTTCTCCCCCCTCGCCCTTTATTTCCTGCTCCTGTCGGTAAGTAAAAAAGAAAAGAAAGAAAGAAGGCCAAGAACGAGTCGGTGTCGTCTTCCATTGACCGGTGCTGATTCCCTTCGCTGTCACTTTGGCTCCGAGTGGCGCTTCGTCAAACGAGGCCACAGATTTTCTTTCCCTTGCCTTCTTTCTTTCTTTTCGTCACTCTTTGAGTCTCTCTTTCTATCCTTTGTCCTTCGTTTTGTGAAGACAGGAGAGTCACTCGAGTGGAGAAGGGAGGGGGAAAACGTGCACACGTGAAGTCAGCCACCGGTGGTTCCATCCCACGCTCTGTCGACCGATATTGCCACCATGTAATCAATATTGGACATAAAATTCACTCGAGAAGGGGTAATTGGTTTCAGTAAGGAAGGAAAAAAAACATAGGAATGCCACTTGGAGATTTGGATGACTTCTTCTCAATTTGTGACCAAGGCTATGAAAGTGTCGACTCCCCCCCCCCCTCTTCATCCGTCTGCTTCTTCTCTTTAATGTTTCGTTAAAAAAATTTATAACAACACATAGCATCATAAACATAGCACCTGTTTCATGTTTTAACATTATATGAGAAAATAACAATAAAATTGAAGTTGAGAATTCCTCCCCTCCACTTCTCGTCACGCTCCCGTATTTTCGTTGACTTTTGATAGGCACTTTTTCCATTCTTCATATTTTTACAAATATGTCTTTGCCTTATAACCCGTTGCAAGTCATTAAGTCTGAAGGTGTCTTAATTGCAAACAGCTTTGCAGTTGTTTGCTTAAATACTGAACTAATCTGATTGCAAATAGAAATCAAGAAAACAAATTGTCAATTTGGAATTACTGCATTCTGATTAGGAAGCACTGGATTTATATGAAACAAACTGGATTCATATAAAACTTTTAGATTCGCAATCGCTTAAAAGTTCTAAATAAGGTCATTTAACTCGTTATTTAACTAAAAATGACATATCTGATAATGGTATTCTTTCCATAGCTTATCTCTGTTCAATTCCCACTATTGCTCCCTTATAATTCCGCCGACGAGTTCGCAGTTAAGTTAATGGGAGTGGAGGAAAGATTTACTTTAATTTCGCTTTTAATCGCTTTAGGAAAGTTTTGAAAGTGCTGAGAATTACATCAAAAAAGACGAGATCTCTGTTTGATTAAAAAAAAAAAAAAAAAAAAAAAAAAAATCCTCCAAAATCCCCAATCGTAAATTGTCTCGAGGACCATGGCCCATGGGGTCATTATTGCTCATAAAAAGTTGGATTAAATTTAGGTTTGTTGAGTGCGAATGGCTCTGAGGGAGAAGGAGGAGGTTTGAGGGAAATTTTTGGGAGCAGAATTCTAGATTTTGATACTGGGTAAATAAATGCCATAATGCAAAAATGAAAGCGAGAACGGGAGATAGAAAAGTGACCTCAATGACTTCTTCGAGCCCATGGAAAATATCTCGTGCAATTTCGTAGGAAAAAATAAAGGAAAGTAACCCTAAAAAAAAGTTTAAAAATTTCAACAAGGAAACTTAATTGAAGCGAACGTCTCCACCTCCTCCTCCCCCGGCGACACATTTGAAGAGAATTTCTCAGCGTTCATGCACTGAGTGTCCAGCAGAGCGTGAATGGAGAGGAAGGAAAATTCAGGGGCGGATGAATCGGTGTAGTTAACCAAACGCATGCAAAGGTGAAATACTGGGTTGGCCAAAAACAATGGACGTCAACAACATTTTAGAAGTTTCTTTTCTTTTTCCCACCTCTCTTCTTTTTTTTGTTATTACTTTTTTTTTTTTCAAGAAGCAAATGAGAAGCGACTGCACAAGCGAATGCAGGCAGGTGGCCGTATTCCTAAAGTCGGCTTTGCATGTGGCGTATGGTCACATTAGAAAGGATGGCCCACGCCTTGTAACTATGTGTCCTCTACGGTCTGGTCGTGTCATTCGGAAGTTCACAACATCTGTTCACGTACAAAAGAAGAAATATAGCCTGTTTAGACGAGACAAAGTCTGATTTCTTACAGCTGGAGGAAAACTTTGGTGATTTTTTTTTCCTTTCGAAAGGGTGCAGGGGAGTTGACTTCATTCATAGAAATCATGAAGAATCATATTAATTCTAGTTCTGTGCAAGAAATGGAGAGGTATATTTGCAGTATTTTATAATTATCGTCGTTAAAGTTCCTCCCTCTTATTTTATGAGCAACGATGATGGTTACAATTCCTTCACAAAAACCTGAAGTCTTCTGCCCAAATGCTGTAGACTTTGATTGGGTCAAATCAATTTTTTTTTAAATTGTTGATGAATTTTAAATCAGTTTGATATAGTTTCCTGATAAATAAACGAGAATTCATTAGTCGAATTTAATTAGCAATCTAAAGAGAGGATCAAATACGCATGTCGTGTACTCAAAAAAGATAAAAACTTTTAAGGAATTAGCATTAAGTTTAAAAAAAGCGCGTTCTGAGTTCTCGAATTCCAAAGGGGGTCACGATTTTTTTTCGCTATAATGACCACCAATTAATTTGTAACTCCCAATTAATTTAATTAATGAAGTAAAAGAGTCATCTGATTTTCACCTCCTGCCGTTACCAAAGGTTATGAGATCCTCCATGTCTTTACGAAGTGTCTAAAGTTTTTTTCCTTATACAGTATAAAATATTTAATAAAAATGAAAAAAAGAACAACAACATAGACATGAGTCTACAATTTAAAACGGTTTCTCGTTGAAGATCGATGGTATTCGTCTCGTTCTTGGGCTGGCGGAACCTAGATCACTGTTGTCTCCCTTCCCCTTTGACCTTGATCTTTGAGAACAGGTGAAACACTCTTGATCTGATTGGTGGCCAGCAAGTAAATTATGCCATTTGTTCCACAACTCTACGGTGAGGTGGATCCGTTTGCTACAATTATTCCCAAGCAATCAAGACAGATTCCTGTTCACCTGTTATAAAACACATACGCTGTTCCAAGCACTCAGTCCTCCCCTCTTCTTTCTGAAATTGTATCGAAAGTTCGAGCAATTAGTGTGCATGGTCGCTCCTTCTTAAGCGCTTGCGACATTACTTTCTCTAATGAGACATGACTCTTTCCTAAAACAAAACCTAATGATGCAATTAAGCAATAGCGATGGCAATATGGACAATGTAGGTGATATAAATTATTCCGTTGTTTGGATGCTTCCGGTGTTTGGAATTTCGAAGATTAAAATATATTAAAAAGAAAAAAAATAAAGCCAGTTGACAAAATAGGTCATCTCCCCTTAAAATATTAGAATGTCCTGAGAACCATGTGGCAAAGCAGTATATTCGTCAATGCAGGTTTATTTTTAAGACTCGTCATATGAATTTGATTCGGTTTGTCGCATCAGATGGCAACTCAACTGGTCGGGGATTGAAATTCAAAACAGAAAAGCCCAACCCATGTCGCGTTACTCTCAATTCCATATAATTGAAAATAAAGAAGTTAGGACTGGAGCAAAGGAGGGACTCGCTTCTCCCCCCTGCCCCCGTCATTCGGTAGAAGTCACTTGATCTCTCTTCGTTTTGGCGAAAAGAACTTCCGGTTTGTGATGTCCTTTCAAGGAGGGGGAAGAACAAATAAGGCCCACCAGTTTTCTTTTGGCACAGTTTTATCCTTCACCCTTCTTTCTGCCCCTCTTCTCTTCCCCTCTCGTTTGGCAACAGCACCAAACGAATAAATCAAAGCCCATTTGGTTCCTCCAGACTACAACCAAAATCATGTTGGCTTTAACCACCTAGTCAGTAGTATTGATGTACGGAGAAATTCTATTTAACAAAAACTGAACGAATTTTTAAATATAACGCTGGACGTTTTTTGGATAGTGTTTCTTTGATAACGGAACGTTTTAGAGACATTATTTTAAATTAATTATTATTTTACAGAAGCCAATGTGGTGGAATGTAGAAAGCCATATAATGAGATTAACAAATGTAATGCAACATATGACCTATCTTTCACAACTCTTGTACTTTTGTCATTTGCTATTACACCATTATCGACTCTATTGTGAACAGTCGATTCACGGATAGCATGGGCCCGGATAAAAGGTCCCCGGAGATAACAGCTCCGGAGAAAACTGTCCCTAGTGCAAAGTAGGAGAAAACGATCCCATATCTCTTTGTCTTGCAGGAATCTTCCAGCAAATCTATTGAAAATTAAGCTAAGAATTAATGATACCAATGCTCTTTTACACAATCATTAAACTATAATGAAACCATTCATAATTTATGAGGCTAAATGCGCTGTGATGAGTGCTCATATATTTTTAAAAATATTAAAACGACCCATAGACCTAAGATGGTCATTTATAACAGATTTATTGACATTTCTACAAATAAAAATATGCACAGAATTAAAAACTAATAATTCCTAACGCCTCCTAAAACTTCTTCCATTGCTACAAACAAGCATGCGGAATCTCTGAACGAATTAAAAACACGATTAAAAGCAAGAAGATTTATGATTTTCTTTTATATCCGGAAAAGAAAAAAAAAGCCAAAATTGGGCTCTTATAAGCAGAAAGCTCTTATTAGTGGAGTCGACTGTAATCACAAGTGGACCATTTTCTCCGGATCCCATTCACAGCAGTTGACTTGAGACTTCATTTTGTCATAGAATTTGCTTATTGCCATGTAAGAATAATTTAGAAGTTTGTTATATATTTGAATATGGAGTTTGTTATGAATTTGAAGTATTATTATACATTAATTAATCTCTAGAAATAATATGATAATAGATGAAATAAAAATAGAACAAAAGAATTAGGTTGATTGGTTGGTAGGGGTTTTCGGGCGCGCCAACTACTAAGGCCATTTTGCGTCCATTAAATTAAATAAATTAGAGTGGTTTTCTTTCACCGACTTGACTGTAGGGATCATTGAAGCCACAAAGAATTGGATGTTGTCTTCTTGTTCTTTTGAAAACAATTATAGTTGCGGATTGAGTACTTTTTGTTGGTTGAAGGTCTTTATGGTGATTAAGGATAGCCTATTCTTACATCAATTGATTGAAAACTTGTTTAAAAATTTTGTAAATAAAAAATAAACGTTTACGGACTTTCTTTCTTCCTGGCTTCATCAGCAGATTTGATTTGGTTAGCATTGATGGAATTACCGTTGGGTTGTTACTGAATCAGTTGAGTCAATTTCAATTATTGACCATTTTTTTTTTCTTCAGAAATTTCTGCAGATGGTTTGGGTAATGTATTTTAACTTTAGAAATCGATGTGCAATGAAATTCCCCTGTTATTAAGGGTAAACACATCCTATGAAAGAGTCGTCACGTCTAAAACCAAATCAGTCATCTCTGATTTGAAGTAAGTACATTGACAAGTCGCCACAGAGATTTGCTTATTTCGATCGCTAATAAATATCCGTTATCGATTTCTCTCTCTCATTTTTTAATGTTGCCTTTGAATAAGGTACATGAAGAAAATAGAGGAGGAGGAGGCGGCGGCGGCGATGGATTTTCGCTGGCATTCTCCTCCCTCCATCCTCCTGTAAGTGTCGCCCCGTGGCGTTGTGCATTCCATCGACTCTTCCTCGCCTCCTCTGATCGTTTAATAGGGACATGTGGCGGGCCCCGCCCTCGCTCACTCACTCTCTCCTTATGACTCCTTTCTTTCGGCCTCCTCGCTCTTTATCTGGCGGTGGAATCTCCTAGGCCAGGGGACTTTACACGTCAGACAACATGGACTCACTAGTAAATTGCAGAAGACCCTCCCACCCCACCTTACTTATAACCGCTGTCAATTCCCTTCGTTTCCCTCTCACGTGAGTTTAAACTGGGTTTCTAATCGGCTGCAGGGGTCTCTTTCTCCTCCCAGGCAAACAGTGCACACAACGGAAAGAATGGAAAGAGAGACTGAGAGAGTTGGGAGAGGGAACCGACATGAACTGCTGCTGCTGCTGCCGGACAAGTCTCCACAAGCCGCGCCTTTGTTATTTCCTCCTTTCCAAGAGTACAGGAGTCGAACGAACTTAGAAGAATGTCGAGCAATTTGTTCTAACTCGTTAGGCATTTAAAAGCGATAGTTTTAATGAGACATTTTTTAAATTTACGCGTGCTGGTGTTTACTGTTCATTGCCGGCAAAGAGTTAATTTGTAAAAAGCTATGGTGTTTTCTAATTTTTCTTCTTCAGATTGTTGGTATCCACGCTGAAGAAGATGACATAGTTATCGAAGTGTACATTCGTGTAATTTTTGTGGAAAAGTAGTATTTTTTAAAGGATTTTTCATCCACAGTTTCTGGTGAACTTTCTTAATAGTGTTTTCTGATATTAAACTTTTCGTTTCCTAAAGGTGAGATAATGTTGCGCACGGATAATGTTAATATGCCTATTTCAATTCATATTCTCTTATCTAATCCGGGAATAGCAAATACAAGGTGTCCCGGGAGGAAAGGTCAATATTTCGTGTGATTGTACGTATAAACCTGTAGTGTTTCATTAATGGTTTCTGAGATACAGCTATTTGAAAATTAAAATTATGAAGTTTCTAATATGATTTTTATTTTGCTGCATTAACGTTCTAATCACTTTATCATAACAAATTTTCGAATATTCCGCCATTTCGATGCATTTTTCAACGCTTGTGGAAACGTGGCGAGTTGCGCACCTGAAGTCATCTTCACGTTGTCTTACTTGGTCCACAGCGTCTTTTTGTTACACGTGCAATAACCTAATCTCGTGCAATAACCTTTTGATCCACTGTAGTTTTATAAACCTCACACTTTAACCAACCCCACAAGCAGAAATCTAAGGGAAAACTGCGACGATATTCTTCAACGGCTGCGGTAGCACTGCTATCACAAAAAGAATCATATCTGCAAACTCGACATTAGAGAAAACGTGCGGCATTTTTCAAATTTGTCAAAGACAGCAGTACAGATGACAAATTGACTTTAACGAACCTTTTACATTAATACAAATCATGAAGTGCTGCATTATGGCGAATAATGAAATCAACATGAAGCGCCACAGTTAAATTATTTACTTTTAATTATTCAATACTTAACCAACAGCTAAAGCGCAGAAACCATTTAAAAAGACGACTTATTTATATAAATTTTTTGACTTACAATAGCTCATACTATATCCACACGAAATATTGACCTTTCCTCTCGGGACACCCTGTATAGTTTCTCTTCTGCTATTATTGCAGATCGGAATTTTCAAGTAACGAAAAGTTCCACATACATCAAATAAATAATTTTTTTCTTTTTAGTAGCTGAGCTCATACGTGTCGTGCAATACAAATAACTGAAGTGGAGACTGCAATAAAGTAAACGCCTTGTTAAGAAATTCTTGACTGCTGTTGGATAATATTTGACGTCGCCAAAATGAACAGATAACTCACTCGTGTGGTCGTCGTGAATACTTTGAAATGTCAGATCGTGGAATGCCACCCACGCACGCCTCCAATTGCCGTTGGTAGAGAGGCGCAGCATGAAAACAATGGAAACCTGTCGTCGGGTAATGGATCCGTTTCATTTGACTGCAATGGAAACAGATGGGTGATCCATTACCCCTCCTGTTTTACCCCTCGTCCCCCGTCTCGCCCCCTCGTGTGGTGCAGACGACGTGGAGAAAATGGTTCACGCCCCCTTACCACTACCTTCCCCTCCTTCTCCTAGCAACTAATTAGTTTTGCAACCTTTTTTTTTTGTTCTTTTTTTCTTATGGGCTTCACCAATGCCGGAGATCACGAATCGATCGAATGACACACTTGCTCATAAAAGATAATTAATTCGTTCAATCTTTAAACCGCATCGGCGGAATAAAAAGTAATGAAAATATCAATACACCAAAAGCTTCTGCGGTCTTTGTTTTTGCTCCAATTTCATTTTTCTCCCTCCTTGCAACACTGAAATAGTCGTGTCATCAGTACAAGCATTTAAATACAAATTTTTATGGTTATGGGCTTCCCATTTTTATTGGTAATTAAAATAAATGCTCCGAACAAGAGCTACTACTTTGAAGGTTCTATTTTAGAGTAATAGCCGGCTTCGTTCGGGTTGTTTAGGGTAAATTTTACAATAACTAAATTTGACTTTTTTGTTAACTTGACTAACTGTACAGGGTTTAATTCACCACAGATCACCAATCACTTCTCCAGGGTTATTCCCAGGAAAAAATCCGTTGCATGAAAAAAATTTTTTTCACTCATAAATCCGCGTAACCCGCTGCAAGTCATTAAAACCCACTAAAAAGGTTTTGTTAGATTGTTTAAGGTAATTTATTTAGCTCGGGTTGGTTGAATAAGGGGTCAGTTTGTTTAGGTAAACCTTTTTGAATAACTAAATTAAGGTTTTTACATTGAGCTTAATTATTGAAAATGCCAAATGTTAATATAGATGACTCTTGTATAGACAACATTTTTGTTTAAGGATAAATGAAAAAGTGTTCTGGAGAACCAACGCGTGAGCATGGTACAGTTGTCCATGTGAAAAGTACGGTCTCCAATTGACTCCCGCTACTTTTAATGATTGTCCTTGCCCTTTGTGGATCGTCAGAGATTTTTTTTAAATTTTACTAATGCTCACTTGGTTCTTATTATTGGCTTGCCATACTGTTGCAGGTAGTATTATTGTTGAGTTTAGAAATTTAAATATACATATATTGTTGCAAGAAAAATTGGTGGTTTTTCACTCTAGAACTCGTGCAACCCGCAGAAATCCATGCCAAATCAAGCTTTTAGAGTTTTCACCTTTAAGAGTTTGACGTTACCCATGCTCGGTATGGATATTTTTTTATGGCGCGATTCGTTATTATTATTATGCGAAAATTTAAGCTTTGTGATTCATTTTTAACAACCATCTTAATATCCATGAATAATGAAAAATCAAAAATAGCGAAATAATTTGGGTTCCCATTTAAAGTACATTATGACGCGATTTGACCCGCAGAGGATAAAAACTAATTGGAAACGAAGAGGATATTCGAAGCAGAAGGTTTGTGGGAGGGGAGTGCGGTTGAGTTGAGGGTGGCAGTGGAGTCCTTTCTGCCTTTGACCTCTCTTATCGGTGGGCGATCGGAATGTCTAGGAGTTTCCTTCTCTCTTTCTCTCTCTCTCTCTCTTCACGGCGACTTAAAGGCTTTTCGTTGCCGAACGTCGCCGTCCGTTCCTCAAATAACGACGGAGGAGGAGCTACTCATTCTGTGATTGAATGTGAGCTCGGAGAAGGAGCTAGGTAAGGGACGGGGAGGAGTGGGGAAATTGTATTATTACACAGCACGTGAAGGGTGTACATTCCGCGCGTGCTTCTGCGTCGCCTGGATTCCTTTTGTCTTTGGATCGGTCTGGCCAATGAGAGCAGCGCTTGGAAAGGCGTGGCGGATGTAGTAGAAGTGCGCCATACATTCCACCTGTTCCCCACCCACGACACATAAAGAACCGATGAAGAAATTGCCATTTATATACAAACGCAACGAATCAGCTGTCTCTTTCTCTCTCGCTCCTTCAAACACATAAGCACAATTTACATTTGCAAACATATCATATACTGAAGGGATTTTATAAGCAACTTTCGTCTTATGTTTTCTTTTCGATTAAAAAAAAAAAAAAACTCAACCCCAAAAGAACTTTAATAACAATAAGAACGAGAGCAACACGGCCTCCAGACATGAATATTTCTGATGCAGAAAAACTGTTGTTCTCGACGACTCGCCAACCTCATTTACGGGGAAATTCCTCGACCACGAATCTTACTTGAAGTATGTAGGTGTGCCAAGGTTTGGCCGATACTTATTTTGGCCACATGACCGCATTTTCAACGAATTATTTTTCAATCATACCAAGAAATAAAAATCTCCTTCCGTTGAATCCAAGTAGAAGGAGTTGAATGAAAAAATAAAACTTATACTAAATATCAATTTTACTAAAATATTTGCTTTTTACGTCATCATCATCATCATAGATGAAATTAAAGTAAAACAAAACAAAACAAAACAAAACAAAACGAACAATTATGACATTACTTTCGTCGTAATAAATTATGTATTGACAACGAATGCACAATAATAATCCAAACTGTGAATTATTTCTTGATCGTAACCGATTGTCACGTGATCTGATGAGCTAATTATGAGCTCGTGGAACCATGCCTAATGTAAGACTGTTGCAGTCTAATTATCAATGAGCACCGGACACGGTAGGTCTTTCGTGGACCTATTGAGTTAATAGCTACAAAACAAAAGGATTCGAGGCAAAGAGAAAGGATGTCAGTTGGTTCCACGAGGACAGTTTATATACACGTGAATACAAAAGAGAAGAGGGGGGGGGGGGGGTATGGAGAAGAAAAAAAAAGAGTGTCAAAAGAGAGAGTTCTCACAAGAACATCACCTAGAGTTTCTTCAAGGACAATATTGCCTTCCTATTAATTTGATCGTTTATGGCCAGAGTATTTAATGAAAGAAGAGGTGTCATTAACCAACAACAAGAACAAAGCCTATGGGAAGACATATGAGAATATTTCGCATACGCCTCCTTAATATCTTGTAATGCTCTAAAAACCATCATGAAGTCTCTTAAAAAAAAAGAAAAAAAAAAAAAAGAAAATCGGAGACAGGAACGTAGTAGTGGTCATTAATTTTATCCCTCCCTTACGGAAGGACTTCAAGGCTTTTACATTGTTAGTTGACATGGGAGTTGAAGCCAATTCACTGTCTTTAAACCCCTCCTACCTTAAACCAATTTTATTCCCTATGGAAACATATTGTGAAGAGGGACGGGACAGCAGTTAATTATAGGAGAAATTAAGAGCGAAATGATTTATGACAGGGACTGCTAGAAACGAAAACAATGGCGTAAACTTCCAATCGGTCGTAAACCCCCTGCCCACCTCTCCCGTAGAGGAATTTTGTGTATATCTGGGGAGGGAGTCTTTTACAAGGTGTTCTTGTAGTAGAGTGACCGTTTTCTTTTTACGGAGATGTTTGTTGGCTAGCAGTCGCCTCACTGACTTCGTGTGTCATCTGCTGTGCTAATGATAGAGGAAGGAAGGAAGGAAGGAAGGGAGGAAATATCAAGAACGGTTTATATTCGACTTGGCATTTTTTTTTTCTTAGTTAGTTAATTAAATAATAATTATATTAAGCACTCTCTAGAGAATAAAACCATTCCGTCTTTGTTTTTTAAAGCGGCCTTAATTAAGAAACCACTTTGCGAGGAGGAAGAGCGCAGGTTCGAATCCATCTGTTGGTATCTCTCATTAGTAACGGTAATGATATTCATGAACTACTTTCTTACCTTCAGACAAGGGGAGGGAAGGATTCAAACAGCTTGAAAAGGAGCCGAACATTTGGCGTCTTTGTGATCGGGGACCATCTGTTCGAAAACCATTAACTGTTACTTAGCCGTCGGCCCCCTTCTCCTTCTGATCCACTCACCCATTTCCGTTAATATAATAATCCATTTAATTTTAATAAATTTTACATAATTCATTCATCTAATTGCCTTAAATTGCATGCTTATGTAAACGGTGTCTTTCTTTTTTTTTGCGCTGAATATGAACACATTTCGAATTTCCCTGACTAACCTGTCGCTTCTTTGTTTAATATCAACTAATTAAAACTTTATCTTGTTTTTCGTTACCTTTCGTTTTAAAAACTTTGAAGGTCATCTTTATCCTTTAAAGAGATGTCCATTAAGGAATGGAATTGAACCCGAACAATAGGACTATAGTAGCACACGTGTTATTTTCATTAAAGGAAGAGTGATTAACCATAATAGTGCGACGAATCAAGGCCGACAGGCAAACTTTATTTTTGAAAATAACTTTATAAGTTGTTTTTAAGGAATTCTCTCATTCGTGGCGACGAAGGGATTACATTGACATTAGAAAACGATAACTCGTGGAGCCTCTAATCCGTTACAGAGTCGTCAGAGCAACAAACTCATTCATAAAAATAAAACTCGACTTTAGAACGCCGTCAGTATGACTGTTCTTAAACGCAATTGGTGGGCTTCTCTGCTTAAAAAAACACTTAAATATATATACCTGTAGAAAAGAAAAATCATACCAAAAAAATAGTCTCGTTTTGTCATTTAGAAGCGTCAATGACGTTGTGCGTGAGTCCCATTACTTTCAAGGATAAGATTTTAATAATTATTTGATTATTGTTTTCACAGTGAAAAGGTAAGGAACTGAGTTTCCTCATCATGACGAATTTTTCGTTGGACGTCAATGAAAGAAATCTTTTTTTTTTTTTTCTTTCTTTCTTGGGACAGGGTGAAAGGTTGTGAATAGAAGGGCTTGCGCTCTCTTGCCTCCCACGCTCGAGTGTCGCACGTGAGGAGGATCTGTAAATTACTACGTGAAGGTTGCACATCAGGAGAAATCCAAGCCCGTCATGATTCAGTCGAAGGAGGTCAGGAAGATCGCGATTCTCTAATAAGGAATGCTTCTCCGTCGATTGTGAACGATTAAAGATTGTCTAATGGGTGATGCTTATTAATGAAAACGCTGATTGTGCAATTGACTCGATAAGGTGACGCAGTCAGTGAGTTGAAAGGGAACAACCTGTACTCAGTGTTTGTCGTTCAGATTAAAATATTAATTTATAGATAAATGGGATAATCAGTCAATCAGTTAATGTATTAATCGATCATAGAATGACGCGAGTTCATTCATTTCTACTATTTTAAAAAGTCTTAAAAATTTTACCGCTTAGTCCCAAAAACGGGTTTAAAAACTCAATTGTAAACAAAAAACGTATTTTTGTTTGTAAACAGATCTGTTTTGTTTTCTTGCGCAGCCAAAAAACTCTTTGCATTTAAGCAGTGAAGTTTGAGCATCCAACGAGTTGTCATTTATCCGGTTTTGGAACTTGGCGACTCGATTCAAGAAATTGTCCTTTTGTGCCTTTTCTTTTCCATGAAAGTACGACTGAATGGTGTAACCTCTTTAGAATTTCAAGAATTTTTATTATTTATTTATTTATTTATTTATTTTTAACATTTCAGTACTGTTTTTAAATTGTAGTAGACACTAGAATAACATTACAGTGGGGATGATGATAATTTTGCCTCGCGAGGGTTCTTTAACGTGCACGGGACCAACGGCTTTACTTCCCTTCCGAAGGAAGTGCGTGATCTCAGGATTTCCCCCTGAAAAATCCTCGTCGTCCTCGGTCGGGATCGAACCCGCGTACTCGGGCATCAGAGGCGATCACGCAACCCCTGAGCCACCGAGGCCGATCAGTGGGGATGATATGGAGAGCCTAATAAAAGACGCCCAAGATATTTATAGATTTTTCTATGCGTAATAAGATTAAGAAAAGTATTTTATAAAAGTAAATTTAACACTGTCACAAATACTGCACATAAACGCTTTCCACAGGACAAATAAGTGGAAAGGACATTTTTACCTCTTTATGGTGACAAGCACATGGTCAAGATTTAAAGAGACAAAGTGGATGCGTGTTTTAAAAATAATTAGACAACAGTAAAAAAAAGTTGATAACAACAACAACAACAACAACAATAAAATACTGACCAGTATGAAGTATGGAACAGATGAACCAAACGGCGATGAGTCCCGACCGTTGCTCCCGCTCCTCCTTCATGTCGTCCGGCTTGTGTGAAGAGGCTGCGGCGTCGACGGCGGTGTTGACGGTGAGTTGAGAGCCGGTAAGATCAGTGTGTCTCGATTGTTTCTTAGCTCAAAGATGTTCACCCACGTGTGGATTTTCCTCGGCCGCTCATGGAAAATGATTGAAGCGGATCGTTGAGCAGAAAGGAGGGGGGAGACAATTGTAATTATCTCTCTTCCTGCCGGTGGTGGGTTGTTCAACCGACTGACCGCTAACTGGTCCAAGAAACGAATCGAATGACCATTCCACTGCCTTCCCTTCTGCTCTGCCCCTTCTACCTCTCTCGCTCTCTCTCTCTTGCTTGCTCGGTGTGTATGTCTGTCTAGCGCATTCACTCGCGACTGCACTCACTCTCCCGTCGCGCTCCACTCTTGTTGCCTCGCGGCCAGGTGTTCTCCTTATGCGCATGCTCAGTCCTTCTCCCACCTGACAGACGCACTTGTCGCCTCACTTGATCCTCCGTTTCTCTTTCTTTCTGTTCGAGTTGCATCTCTGTACAAAAATCTTATTCGCACATCAGTAGCATCGAATAGGAACGCTACACTCATTTATCTATTTATTTAGACGAAATTATTTGCAATATTTTCCTTTGACATTCCAAAAGTAAATGTTGACATTCTGCAAATATCACGTTTGAACTCATTGCTAGTAAAGTATACACACACAGTAAGGAATCATAATCCAAATTAAAACTGCAAATTAGTATAAATATATATAAAGAGTGAGGAAAAAGTGTATCGTTGATCCTAAACTGCGACTTTAGCATTCAATATAAATTTTCTAAACAGGATCATTACTTTTGTTGTCATATACAAGATATTAAAGCTTAAAATAATCGTTAACTGATGCAAGTCGTTTTTAACTTATGCCAAATACCACAAAAAGCGAGCTTTATAATTTTAAGAACGATCGTTACTTCATTATAGAAAATTTAATCAAAACTTTAGACATTTAGAGAGAATCGTTTTAGAATCATCTACACATTAAGCCAAATATGGGGAGAGGGGAAGAATATATGACATCCGTGATATTATATAACGAAGAAGAGATGGAGGCTTTATAGAAGGATATGTTACTGTCTTGTTCGATGAAATTAAGTATCTCGTTTTTAAAATTAACCATTAACTTTAGGAAAATAGAGCGCGTTTTGTCGATTTCTAAATCGAATCAAATATACTTACTTACTTTTCAAATCCGCTAATCTCTTAGGGTCGCGGGGGCAGCAGCAATATGGAGGATCTCCAGCGATCGCGATCTTCCGCCATCAGGCGCATGTCCTCCCTGGTAATATTCAAGCGACTCGAACCCAGATTCTCCATGTAGTCTAGCCACCTGGTTCTAGGCCGACCCCTTGGTCTCTTACCCACCGGCTTGGAAAATAACAACTGCCTAAAAAGACCAGTTTGCGGCATCCGTATCACGTGGCCATACCAGCGCAACTGAGATCTCTCAATGCGGAGAAGTAGCGGCTCAACACCTAAAGACTCCCTTATTGTGCTGCTGTGCACTCTATCTAGTAGGGTAACACCTGCCACACCTCTCAGAAATCTCATTTCGGCCGCTTGTACCCGCGATCGCACTCTTTCCGTCATTACCCAAGCCTCATGACCATAGGTGAGAATGGGGACAAAGATAGATTTGAAGACGGAGAGCTTGGCTTTGTTACCCAGCTCGCGTTTCGTGACCACGGATCGCCACAGTTCACGTCTGACACAGCTTGCTGCACCGATCCGAGCATCTAATTCTTTCTCCTGCTGTCCATCACTCGTGAATGCAATCCCGAGATTCTTGAATTTCTCCACCTGTCTCAATGAGGCTCCCCTAACATGGAGAACGCACTGAGCAGGCTGTCTTGAAAGGACCAGAACCTCGGTTTTAGCCACACTGATCTTCATCCCAGCTTCTTCACATTTGGCTGCAAACCGGTCTAGTGCATGCTGAAGGTTCGTGCGAGAAGACCCAAGGAGGACAAGGTCGTCAGCAAAGATCAACCTCTCCACCAGGCAGTCGCCCACACAAACACGCTCATCACCTCGGCTGCCCCTGTCTATCCAGTCCATAAAGATAATGAACAAGAGGGGCGACAGTACGCACCCTTGGCGGAGTCCAACACCCACGGTGAACGGTCTTGACTTAATGCCATTTATCCGGACACACATCTCAGAGCTTTCGTACAGAGACATGATAGCAACCAGTAATTGCCCATCCACTCCATACTCTTGCAACACTTGCCAGAGCTTCTCCCGAGGAACTCTGTCATATGCTTTTTCGAGGTCCACAAAGCAAGCGTAGACCTCTTTTGCATACTCCCAGGATTTCTCAAAGATTTGCCTTAGAGCAAAGATGTGATCCGTCGTGCTTCGGCCAGGTCGGAAACCACACTGCTCCCCCGACAGTTTGGAGTCGACTATTTCCCGACTTCTCTTCTCCAGACACTTAGCGTACACTTTCCCAGGAATGCTGAGCAAAGAGATGCCTCGATAGTTGTTGCAATCTCTCTGATCTCCCTTTTTGAAGATAGGGATCACAGTTCCTGTCTGCCATTGCTTAGGGGCCTGTCCAGATATCCAAGCAACCTGACACACTCGAGTCAACCACAGGGTACCATCCTGATTTAAAGCCTTTAGCATCTCAGACCGGATTTCATCATCACCTGCAGCTTTGCCAGTCTTCAGGGACTTAATTGCCTGACTTCTGTTTCAGTGATACTACCGTGACTATTCTCCGCTCCAAGGTGCACCTCATGTGCCTCAGTTGTTGCTGTCACCGGATTAAGAAGAGATGCAAAGTATTCCTTCCACCTATGCAATACGCTCTCCTCCGTTTTCAGAAGCCTCCCATCTGAACTCCTAATAGTTTGTGATGAAAGAGACTTCTTTCCACGGAGGTGGCGCACGGTCTGCTAGAATACCTTGTTTGCCGAACCATAGTCTGCCTCCAATTTCTCCCCGAACTTCTCCCAGGCCTTGGCTTAGCTGTTGATACTGTCTTTGCTGCTGCTTTTCGCGCCTCAGTGTACCACACTCGACTCGAAGTTGACTTATTTGCAAGCCATAGCAAATAGGCTTCCTTCTTTGCCTTGACAGCTTCTTGGACTTCACCGTTCCACCATGCAGTCCTTTTCTCACCGCCCTGCGCCACACACAGCCGCTTACGGACCACAGCACAATGAAGCCGAAGTAATCACAGCAGTTTTAAACAACTGCCACTCCTCTTCAACAGTACCACGATCACTGGGTAGTTCTTTGAAACTTGAAGGTATGTTATCTGCAAAGGTCTTCCTCACAGCTCTATCCTCCAATGCCTCCCATTTGATGCGCCAAGTTTGTCTGAACCTAGTACTTCGCTTGGTTGGCATGGATTCAGAGAACCGCAAAGTGCAGACAACAAGGTGGTGATCAGTTGATAGTTCTGCCCCTCTTCTCACACGAGTATCCAACACTGATCGGAATAAGTCGGCTGAAACGATTACAAAATCAATCAGTGACTTCTGGTCCATTGCATCCCTGTACCAGGTATACTTATGGACATCCCTGTGCTGGAAGAAGGTGTTTGTGATGGAAAGTCCATTGTTGCAACAGAGATCCAACAAGCACCTCCCATTCGCATTTAAATCGGGGTCACCATTCCTCCCAATCACGCCTTTCCACGTTTGGTCATCAGCCCCTGCGTGTGCATTGAAGTCGCCCACCAAGATGACAGAATCTGCACTCCCTCTCCTGTTAAGAGCAGCATCAACTTCATCTAGAAAAAGTGGGTACTCTATGACTGCATTCGGAGCATATGCAACGAATAGAGAGAGAGAGAGAGACCGTTTCCCTATCTGAAGCCTCAGGAGACACAGTCTTCCGCCTAAGGGGGTCTAATCTGCAACGTAATCTGCCAGCCGGGGACTTGTGAGTATCCCCACTCCCGCCTGGGCTGTCATGTTAGGGTCGACACCAGAGTAGAAAAGCTTCCACCCTCCTTCTAAGTCCACAGTTCCAGAACCCGGACGTTTCATAGAGGTAATACCTATGATATCCAGTCGATACCTTTTGGCTTCCTCCACTAACTCTGATTCCTTTCCTGTCATGGAGAATACGTTCCAAGTGCCGATTGACAGCATCCGATGCCGTTGTCGCTTTACCCGTTTCTCCTCCTGGGTAAAGGCATGCGCTGCCCCCGACCGTTTCCCCAAGCGCATAGCGAGTGCACTGGTGGGGCTTCTCGGAGGCATTGCTCCGAGATAACAGCCGGGAGACTGTCGACTATTTTTCGAACGAGAGCCTCTGCCTAACTCCCGAACGCGGGTGACTTTAACCTGCGCCACACCCGATGCAAAGTGAATTCTCTCATTCGTCGACATCATGAGATACATGTATACGTTTGATTTGGATACTCTTCGTCTCACTTCTCAACCATGACCTTTCTGGTAAGGGTGATCCTAAAGTAGCAGTGCTACAACCAGCATAGCTCACAGAATCCCTGAAGCACCCAAACCCCTAACCCACGGTAAGGGGGCATCCACTCAGGGGGAATCAAATATAAATATTAAAAAAAAAATGAAACCTTATCAGAATTCTTGCTTTTACAGCAGAATGATAAATAATAATGTGTAATAAATAGGAAAATGCAAACATTTTAGTGAATGTTAAGCACAAAGCATTGATTGCAGACCTGAATAGATACTGTATCAAACAAAATGAATATCCTTTTTCTTCATATAATACTAGCTCAGGCCCTGCGAAAAACATTTGCACAGAAAAAGTCGTAATGATTGATGATTCAGTTAAGTTCATTTATATAAATGATTAAGAGTTTTGACTTTCATTTTAAGTTTTGAAAATTTCTTGAATTCAGTGTACGTACACAAGATTTCTTTTTTTTAAAAGTGAACAAAGTTAGATATTTTTTGATATAAAGGAATTAACATATTTGATAACATCGAGTGTCTAACTTGTTTGTAAGGTATAGAAGACGTAAATGTCTTTGAAGCGTCTCTGAAAATGTTACATATGAAAAAAAAAATGTTACCGTACTCTTTTTAAAGTTTGCAGTTGTGTTTTGTTGATAGTCACTATTGTACGCTACTGTAATGGGAAATTACACTAGTCAACGCACTTTTTTTGCATCCAAGACCACAGATAGTGCTCTTAAGAGTAATTGGTATGTAGAATTCGAATCCGCTTTTAGATTTTTTTCCATCATGTCACGTTTCCAAGTTATGCACATAAAGACTGCAATGTTAAAGTAATGGAGGAGTAGCGCCTGCAATATTAAAGTATTCATATTTTGGGGCCGCAAGGAAATTTATCAGGCCCCAAACACTGAATAATTTCAAAATGTTTCATTGAAATCTGTATGTGCTAGAAAAATTTTTATGGCATATTTGAAAATAACGTATTAAAATAATATAAATAAACGTATTTGCTTAAGATAAAAAAAAAAGTTTTAAAATGTTGACTAGTTTCATTTTCGTCTTAAACTGGAACGGTACGGTTGGATCGGATGGCGTTAAGACAACTCTTATGAAAATTATTGTTATATCTGCTCTAAATAATTGACCCGTAATGCTACTGTATATTCGCACACTTTCTTCAGAACAATTTTGCACCATTTACTAATCCTTTCCTTAGATTTAAATTTCTTATTAGCATAATAATTATTATGTTGTCTTTTAAACTTAATATACGAGGTGGAAGTCCGGAAGAAATTAAGCTATTTAAAAATTCTAACTTACAGCAATTGCTCATTCTGTCTGTCATCATATATTACTGAGTCACAACTTTAATATACATTACTTTCACCTTCAACTAATTCTCCAACAATATTCTTATTAATTTCAGAATAATCTTCATTTTTAACACAGAGAGTAACAGACGCATATTCGTTCATTAATTTTATTAGTTCCAAATAAATGATTAATAATCTCTTCAATCATTCAAGCAGTGTTTGAGTATTTAGACTGCTTCTAATATTATGGCGATATAATTTAGAATGTAGGAAAAAGTAAAGATAAATCACGTTACGATATCGATAATGCTAAAAGAGAAGTAGTTACCTGCTCACATTTTGGCGGTATGAGTGTCCCAATAGTGGAGCCATTTCTCGCGATGCGGAGACGACCCTATTAGTTGTGCTTTGTTATCGTGGTGTCCAGATGTTAATTATAGCTTATTTTTTATAAATGAACGGATGTTTCAAACCGACTTAGAATATTTTCAATTTTTTGGAGCATTGGAATAACATAAACTAATTTTATGTTCTTTCATAAATGGTTTTAGTTGCAAATGTAAAATTCATTCTATCGACGAATGGTTACTACATATCAATAAATGATATTTATGTATAGTTAGCACAACATAAAAATTTGCAGCAATTAAAATGCATAAATACATTATTTTTTTTTATTAATTAGATACATCATCTAAAATATCTTTACTTTATTTTCTTTACGCTTATAGAAAATAAATAGCATGCCATCCTCAGTTTTTCTGCTTTCCTTATTATCTTTGTCTTACTTTCTTTCGCAAACCTCTAGTCACTAGAGTCGAGTGGAATAAAGTAATAAATTGGAATTAGGTCTCAATTTCCAAAATCAGTTTTTTTACGCAAAACAAATATAAACAAATACCTTCAATTTAAATTTACACCATGATGCGAACTATCGTTGTTGATGAACTAACATATCTTCAGAATCGCATTGCGCCAGACATTCGGTTATGCACAGAATCACAATGTATTTAGGTGGCTTTAAAATAAGCGACTATCTTCCCTGTACCTGTATCTGGAGACAAGATGGCAAAACGGAGTTGGAGAGAATTTTTATTAAAGGGTGTAACATCGTTGGTCTTCTTATAAACATAAATTGTTTAAGTATACCTAAGCCAACTGTTTCAGATATACAACACCTGGATAAGCGGAAACGTATCAGCAGGCCGCAAAACTTGGCTGTTAGAAACATAAGAGATCGAAAGATACCTGTAACATCAAACCGACTTAAAGCTGAAGAAAGCTACAGGTTTCTGTTTTTTATAAGCATTATTCGGAAGGAAATTCAGGTTTCTATGCCCCTTAATGCCTGAAGCCGCATATCATAGCCCAGAAAGATGCTTCTATTTAGCCTGGAGTCCAGAATATAGGTAAAGGTAAAGATAAATCACGTTACATATCGACATGGGCAATATCAAGAGAACAGTATTTGCTCGCTCAGAATTTTGGCCTGTATAAGTGTCCTAGTGGAGAAGCTATTAATTATGTTTTTTCCCTCGTGGTGTCCAGATGTTAACGCTGCAGCGTGCGTTTACAAATGGACAATTCTGCGCTACCAATGGCAATATTCCGGGGATGCAATCAGCTGCTATGGGGCCGTTCAAGTATTACGTAACGCAGTTTGGGGGGGGGGTCTTGTAAAACGTTACAATGCGTTACAGGGAAGGGGGTAAAGCAACGCGTTACGTAACATTAAGTTTTGTTGAAATTAAAAAACCGAGTCGGACTCGCGCACTGAGGGTTCCGTACCATCACACAATAAATTTATGTTATGTATTTACAAGAAAAAATATGTTTTCTTTCATTCAGTTCGGGACCCTTAGCATGTCGATTTTCTGGTTCCCAAATGCGGCAGTTGTGTGTATTCACTGCGCCGTCCAAGTGAAAATGCGCTTCGTCTGTCCAGAGGATTTTCCACGACCATTCTGCATCGACTTCAACACGAGCAAGAAACTGAAGTGAGAACTGGAGTCGATCCTCACAATCATGTGGAAGCACCTGCTACACAAGTGAAAGTTTGTACGGATAATATCGGAGGATATTCCGCATGATCTTATGGACAGTTGAACGTGGCCTATCCAACACCTGCGCTACACGCCGGACACAGGTGCTACCATGGAAATTTGCAGCTCTGTCCTCTTCCACATGACGCGAAACCTCCTCTAATGCCTCTGCAGACACGGGTTTTCTTCTTTTGAAAGCACGAACTGACAATGACCCTGTTTCTTCAAATTTCGTTATCATTTTCCGAAGGTTTCCACGTTCATGGAACCATTTCGCATCCCCTTCAAAGTCCGAAATTTCCGTAGAGCTGCTACTGCAGAATTGCTGCTTTGGTAAAACAATTTAACTCGACAACGCGCGATCTCGTAAACTTAACATCACTGTGAGCGGCATACACATTGAACAGATGATCTCCGCGAATGAATATTCTTCGGTTTTATACAGTAGGTAACAGCTGCTGCGTGACGGCACAAAAATTTACATTTTCATTACAGGTATTCAACGTAAATTTCGTAACTAATTTTTATTTTCGCTGAAACAATTTCCCATCCCTTCATTAGTCTTTTACAAAATTTCACACTTTTCTGATGACTGGTTTCGCCTGTAGGCAGCTTTGCAATAGGGTCCTTTAATTATGGACACCCTTGTAAGAGTTCTCCGGAAGGCTGATTTTAACCAAAGTTTTGGATTTTGTGAGTAGATTTTGACTGCTCTCTCTTACTCTTACTTCAGATACATTTAATCTGTATTTTAATGTATAATGTAGCAATGAGTAACTGGATAGGACTGTGGACAAGAGGTTGTTGTCAGTTGGTCATATAATGTAGCAAGTTTTATTATATTATGTGTGATCGTTTTTTATAGAGCTATATGACTAGATAAAATAAATAACGTACGCTTGAATGTGTTGAATTAATAAGAATGTCTTGTTTTATTTATTGTTACTGCAAACGCGATGAAAACAATAGCAAACGCCATAATTTTCCTGAAAAATAGACAGCACTTATAAAGAAGTCAGACTTGAGGTTAAATTCCCCCAGTCAAACTAGCTCAAACATCACTTTCTGTACAATGCTTCACTGTCATCCTTTTCTTTACATAGGGTCGCCATTATTCAAATTTTCAAAACCATACAATTTTAACTACTCCTCTATTGATCCTTTGTCCACATTTTCCTTGGATAGTATTGTGCTATTTAAGATGCACGTCAGTGTCCATCATATAATTTTTGAAGAACTAAAGGAGTGAAGGAATATACATATACAGGGTGATTTACAGCGAATGTAAAATACTTAAAGGGGTATTATAGAGGTTAAGATAAACACAAAACGTCCTATGAACATGGG
>JAHWFO010044110.1:114005-141090 GCA_023313115.1 Rhysida immarginata | reverse complement strand
GATCTTGGTGGCGGCATTTTTATTTCTGTTCATATCTCAGTTATCGTTCATATTTGAACCCATGTTCATAGGACGTTTTGTGTTTATCTTAACCTCTATAATACCCCCTTTAAGTATTTTACATTTGATGTAAATCACCCTGTATACCCAAAAATCTTACTGAATGAAGACGACTTCATTGAGAAAACTTCTTCCCATCATTTCAGGCTCGTTTGCAAGTAAAATAGGTGGCAAGAATTCGTTATGAAGGTGCAGTAGCATACATAATTACATCAAATATAACACGAAGGTTAGATTGGTGTTAAAAGGCCTCTTTATGTAGATACGAGGAAGGCCTGATTGAGGAAATTAATGTTGACTTACTTGATTAATTAATACAAATTTGACACCATCTTTGGGATGAAATGCAAACCCAAATCAGGGAGCGACCATGAATAGGCGTCTTCTGTCAACGAACTCATCGTTTCATTAAAGGAGGAATGAATAACTCTTCTTGTTCATCGATACCATGGTTATTATGACTAACTTCTAACAACCATTTCGATACTGATGATTCTATATGGTATTAATTTTTGGAATACACAATTTTTGCATTCTTCAGGAATATAATTTTTCCTGATTCTCAAAACATTTCAAAATCGTTAATGTTTGCACAAGTTTAACCTTAATTACAGACCTTAAATAAACATAAGCATATCATTTCAGAATTCTTTTAAAATAGCCATCAAAATGTCGCGATATACCCTTTTCACATTAACAGCTTCTCATTCTCTATACAATGATAAGTGGAAAAAATAAAGCTTTCATACGCAAAAAAGAATGCTAATAAATTCTAAAAAGTTTCATTTCAATATTATTACTGTGTAAAAGTAAAATATCTTTTGGTATTCTATAGAAATTTAGCATTTTTAGCTAAGTATGATGCAAGCTTATTTCATACTGACTTTAGATACGGAGTAATTCTAAATGAATGAAATGTGTCAATTTTTACCACATACGGGCCAGAATGTCCACATCGACGCTTTCAATGGAAGCAACAATTCGCCTTCATAACTCAGGCAAAATGTTTGGGAAAAGTGGAACAGCGTCCTTCACATATCCCCATTAAAACATTCAAAAGGAATAAGGTCAGGTGATGTAGGTGGCCAACTGCGAAATGCCAGACAGACTAGCCACTCCAGCAGTCAGGTATATTTTCATTCAGGTAATGCCGGGCTATGTTGTGATAATGGGGTGGTGCATCATCATTTTGGAACAGATAGTCCCTCGAGTCTTCATGTAATTGCCCCAACATATTACGGTAGGTCATAATTGCTGCTATGCAAGCACAGGTATAAACTCTGAGTCTCCTATTCATTGATACGTTGTTCTGTAATAAATAGTCATTTTGTGCTTAACACTTAAAGTAGTTTCATTCATTTAGTATTACCGAGTACTTAGGAATTTTAATAGGATGCCTAGATATTCTGTAGAATGTCTAGTATTTTACATTTAATAACGAATTGAAATCTGTGAAATGCAATCTGATATAAAATTTTAATTAAAACAGTTACGAAAACAGAGAGAAGAAACTTTTATTAATCAGCTGGTATCTAGAACCTAAATTAAATAAAAATATCTGCAAGAATACTGCATTAATTTAGGCTATTTATTGAAGCACTTTGATTTGCATAGCGGATTTTTCTTAACACAAAAACATTTCACACTTAGTCTTGCACATGCATTCATCAAGTAAATCCATTTTCCCATCATTTTCTGCAGTTTGATACTTGCTAAAATAAACTTGGTAATCTACAGAATACCTAGGAAATGAGTACAGATACTTTTATTTAGTAATATTGTCTTGACAGTTTGGCATTCTATACTATGATGAGCTTCCCACTTTACCGGTAAAAACTGAAATAATGTCCGGTCAATAATTATTTTTATTTATTGTATCTTTCTTAATATTTAGATCTGGGTTCACAACAGTTATAAGTTACTTTAAAAAACTGTTTCAATCATTAGATCAACATCAGTTTGAATAAACTCCTGCAACGGTTTAACAATTTAGGATTACAGTGTATTATGTTGAGTAATGGTTTATGATGTTTACGTCATTTCTTTGTTGGTTGTTTAACTTATTTTTTAATAACAAGTTTGGTTTTTTTCTATCATTATGAACTCTATTTCTGCTGTGAATTTTGCGTTAATTACTATTGCTTCTTCTGATGTACTTGTTTTGTCTATACCAGTTTCCATTATTTCTGGGGGTTTTTTTTAAGGGGCGTCAATATATTTTCTTTCATAATTTCTTCAGTTTTTGCAAATCTTAATTCCAAACTTTATTGCTGCTATGTGTTCTCTGTACCTTTCACGAAAAGTTGTTTTTCGCTATGTCCTAAGCAGCACTTATTACAATTTAGTCTATAACTCCGCATTGTTCATAGCTGTGTACTAGTTTCGTAGTGCTTTAAGGTTTGCTATGGTTTTAGATATTAACAGTTCCCAAAGCGATATTTAATTACAATCCTCTACTATAAAAACATTTTTGTGAGATAAATAATCTCAACTCAGAATGTAATATGAATATATTATAGTATGCAGTTTCTCCCAGTGTTTTTCTAAGAGATTAGTTCTTTGTTTATGCGATATTTTTAAGAATGTCTCTTCCGTATGAATCAAGACAAGACTCTTCCGTTTCGTTTTAGTGTTTCCCTTTACCTTAATTAAATAGATTTATTTTTTTAAATATATCTCATTTGTTTTGTTTGCATGGAAGCTCATTAAAATGCCGGGTAGTAGTTTAGGTCGCATTGTATTGTTTTAATCCAGTCATTTGAATGCGAAGAAATTTCTCTTAACCCTTTCCTTCTGATATCATTAGTAAAAGAGGCTTCTGAATAACAATATAAAGCACAGATCGCGCTGATAGCTTTGTATTATTATTATTAGGAAAAAATTAGAGTCGTTCTTCCTATTAGATTTATTTTTTTATAAGTGGGGAGAATTTTTTCCCTTCGTGTGAGCTTATAACAAAAAAAAAAAAAAAAAAAAAAAAAAAAAAAAAAATAAGATTAATCAATGATGAAGTAAAACAAAATCCTCGTGATTCAATTGCGATGGATGAGTCTCGAGGAAGTCGATGCTATTTGACTCCGAGGTCAATTGAATCGTAATCTTCTCAATGATAAAAAAAGAAGAAATAGAAGTGATCGACCACGAGTTTTTCTTGAAGCGAAATGAATTTTTTATGGTAGCTTTTAATAATGAATGAACGTCCGCGTCATGGGAGTAGGATGACGGGACACTGGAGGACAGATAAGAATCTTTGCTTATATGATGATAGGGAAAAAAACTTTTTATTAATCACGGTGAATTTAAAGCTCTCTGTAGTGAAAACAATAAGAAAACATTATCGAATCATTTTACGAACTTAACGGATATTGTAATCACTAAAGCGTTAATCATACTTAAAATCAGCATCAGTAATGTGGCGGGTAAGTTGTTATCGTTTACGTTTTACAATTCAGTTTGTATTTTGCAACCATTTTATAAGCAATGTTATAATTTACCTTATGTTTTAATGCTTAGAGAAAGGAAATCTTCCTAAAATACCCATCTCTTTGACTCGGTATGTTTTATGAAATTTTGTTATAGGGAGATATTATTTCTCTAACTTTCGAATCCGGATTCGTTACTAACATTTCCGGGTAGATCAGAACGTATTTAATTACGTTCACAATTTCATAGAGTTACTATTAACAACAACAGGAAAAACTGGGAATATTGCTATTTGATTTTTAATACTTTTAAAGTTTTTTAAATTTGCCAGTGAGACTCACGAATGAAGTGCTTAAATTTTGAGCTAACATAAAGAAAATGTAATGAGAAAACAAATATCATTTCAATTACTATTTTATTTTAAATATAATGAATAGGGCTCGGATTTAAGGTGGGAAATTTTTGTTAACAAAGATGGGTGGAAAGGTTGGGAAATGAGGCTGAAAAGGTGGGAGCAAAAGTGGAAAAAATACAATTAAAAATACTAATGTGAAAGATTGGCACGCTTTTTTGGTAATAATAAGACGGCAAAACAAAACGTTTTCTTTTTTTTAATAGCGAAGTAAACGTAAAGATTGCTGTACACAAAGAACACGTACAAACACCATGGCTAATCGAAGTCGTTATTTATTTAAAAAGATTATCATATTATTATAATAACCTCCATTTCTATAATACTATTGGCTTTAATTTATTATAGTTAACGATCATCCTTATTTGGGCATCTTCAGTAGTTATTTTTTTTTTTTTTTTTTTTTTACAACTGAAATTCTTTTGAAGTTTTAAATTTTTAACAATGGTTGTTATTAACTATGATTTTTACTTTTGATGATTATATTGTTGTCTTTGTTAAGATAACATGATATTATAATTTACTAGATGGAACCCGCCAAAATTTTACGGCAAACAATTGTGTGGTTTCATAAACAATCATAAACAATCCTCTCCACAAGGACGTCACAATCAAGAATTTTGCTAGCATTGATGATCAAATTAACAACAATTACATACAACAATTAACGACGATATCAATAATCAATGCGCATGCACAAAAGTTCCGATCTTGCTCTTAAAAAAAGTGCTTTGCGTTTTAATATACACTCTCTCACCAAAAGTCATGGCACACCTGCCTAATAACGTGTTGGGCCCCTCTGGCCCAAATAACGGCGGAGACCCGTCGTAGAAGAGTCTACCAGTCCCCGGAACATATCCACAGGCACTGCAAGCCATGCTGCCTCCCCTGCCCGGGCCGAGTGTGGAGGCGCATTATCTTGCTGAAGATGCCGTAACTCGCGGGTAAGAACAGTTCATGAAGGGGTGCAGGTGGTCCCCAAGCAGATCGATGTAGGAAGTAGCACGCAGAGTGGATGTCAGATGCACCAATGGACCCATTGCATGCCACGAGAAAACACCACAGACCAGTTTTGAGCCTTCACCTACCTGGGTGTCCCCACCTGAGAAGCGGCGTCCATGGGTGCGCCAGAGAGCTGAAACCGTGACTCGTCGGACCAGGCAACCCTTCGCCAGTCCAATGTCGATGTTGGTTGGCCCAGCTATCAAGAGTGGCACCCGTCGTGGCCTCCTGCTCCCAAAGCCTGCAGCTGCCGAGGTTCGCCGAATTGTCGTCACGGACCCAGTTGTGGGACGTCCCTGGTTGTACCGCATGGTGATTTGGCCCGCTGTCGCCCTTCGGTCAGCAGTTCCAAGCCGGGTGACCCGGCGAACACCTCTCGTATCAATGAGGCATGGGGGGAGGGGCCCGTCCGTTGTCCGATATGGGTTGTAACTCTTCGTTAGGTGTACTCTCGATAGACCCTTGCAAAGGCTGTGCGGGAAAATTGAGGGTGTTGGCTACATCTGCTATTGAGGCACCCATCCGTCTGGCACCAACAATCATCCCCCGTTCAAATGCGGATAGCTCTCGGCGTGCTGCCATTTCTGCAGCTAGTTTTGCTTACAAGGATTGTGTGATTTCAAGGAGTCCTGTGCACCTGCATTCCGAAAATGGAAGCAGCGGGATCTGTCTCATTACGGACAGGGAATCTGATTGGAGGGATGTGCCATGACTTTTGGTGAGTGAGTGTATAGAATTTTTCTTAAATATAGATTGTATAATTTTCTTAATTTGCATTTATTATTTTAATTTTTAAACATTAATTTCATATTTCTCTTAGTCTTTTGTTTTTACTTCTTTTAAAATTTGGTTAAATAGTAGGTTACTATCCATTAATTCTATTTTATTTAATATTTCTTGTTGGTAGTATTTGTTTAACATAAAAATAATTAGGTTTTCAATTATTAAAATTTCTTTCTTATCACTAATATTATAGATTAATTTACATGTTTCTTCAAAGCTTCCAATTGTGTGTTTACTTAATAAAATATGTTCTGCGTATACTTGGAATTTTATATGGCATTTTTTATATAATAGATATGTTCTTTGAATCTAGTTTCTAGATTTCGTTAAGTTTTTCCGGTATAAAACTTATTACATTCTTTGCATTTTATTTCGTATACTCCACTTTTTTTCTTTTTCCATAATTTCTCTTTTATTTTCCAATAGTGATATTAATCTGTTTTTGGATCTGAAAGTCACTTCTACTTCTTTATTAAGAAAATTATATAATTTATATTTAAGAAAAAGTAATTACACTGACTGGCCAGATTATTATGACCACCTACGTTTGTAGGCAAATTTCTAGGTCGCTGAAGTCGCTAAAGGGCCAGACCATTATAAATAGGGAAGCAGGTTGTTTACCACGACAGTAGAAGTGATTTGTTTGTGAAGATAGGGTAAACGACGCGATTTAACAGCCTTTGAACGTGAGATGATTGTTGGGGCTCAGAGCCATGGAGCGAGTATCAGCAAAACAGCATTCGTTAAATGTTCAAGAGCAGCTGTTGTTAAATTGTTTAAAGACAGAACGGAGAGTGGCAAGACTGGTACAAGACAACAGAAGGGCAATAGTGCATCAAATTACTGCAAATCTTAATCAGGGATCCTCTCAAATGATCTCTGAATGCACTGTTCGCCGTACACTGCATTGTATGGGATATGGAAGCCAAAGGCCTGTTCGAACACCTTTGCTGTCTGCAGATAACAAGATAAAACTTCTCCAGTTCGCACAAGAACACAAGGACTGGACAATCGAATATTGAAAAAAAGTCGTGTGGTCCGATGAATGACGTTTCCAGTTGCATCGTGCAGATGGCAGAAACAGAGAATTTGTCGGAAACAGCATGAAAGCTTGGACCCCACATGCATGAGCACAACCCTTCAAGCTGGTGGGGGCAGTGTTATGGTTTGGGGCATGTTTTCCTGGCATGATTTGGGCCCTTTATTTCGTGTGCAACAAAGTCTGAATAGCACAACATATCTAATAGCTCATTCGCACTACAGAACTAGATCGAGTCGATCCAGATACAAACTAGATTCGTTGAGAAATTGGATTCATTTCAGATCCACAGAGTGTTCGCACTTCAGCGCTGCTATCCAGTTAGGGAACTCGTACATTAATCTCCACCCAGCTTTACAACTCCAGTTGTTCATTATAGTCAACAGGTGCAAGGGGTTGTATATGGACGAATTTCTTTTTTGTCGTCTCAATCCATCCAAGTTTTCAAGCCATAGGCCGAATAAAATTTTGTTTTTTAATTCGGACCATGAGTCGATCAATTGTTTGGACGCCATTTTGTGAAAACTTAATCGTGCAAGGGCGTTACCACCGAGAGAGAAGGCCTCTGCGATAAAAAGTAATACATTGTTACATCATCATAGTTAGGGCAAATTTATGGCTTATTATTGGTAGAAATACGAATAATGAAGCCTTATTTATGATGATATAACAATGTATTACGTTTCATCGCAGAGGCCTTCTCTCTCGATGGTTACGGCAAGGGATTGTGGGAAGGAACGAATCTAGATTGGCAGCATCAATCGAGTTCTCCGAACAGGATTCAGTGAATCGAGTTTGGAGACAGTCGATTTAGTTCGAATCCAGATTGCTAGAGTTCGCACTTTAAAATTCGAATCGAGTTCAAGCTGCCGATCTAGATCCAATGTACTAGTGCGAACGTAGTATAAGTATCGTTGCTGATCAAGTTCATCCTATTATGTTGATGGCGTATCCCAATGGAGATGGCTTCTTCCAACAAGACAATGCGCCGTGCCACGGTGCTCGTATTGTGTAGAACATGAGGGAGACTTTACCTTGCTTAGGTGGCCCCCACAATCACGAGATCTCAATCCAATTGAGCATTTGTGTTTCATAACCATCAAATCTCACACAACTGGACAGTGCTTTTCATCAGGCATGGTGTCAGATTCCTCGCATGACCTTTCAGCATCTCGTGGAGTCAATGCCAAGAAGAATCGAGGTGCTAACCAAAATTTCCCGAAATATACCTCTATATTCTGGGCACAACTTATTTTACAGGAAAAGGTGGATTAAAGGAGGAAAAGATTAATTTCCTTGAAAAAGATGGAAAAAGGTGGAGATGAAATTGTTTTTAAGAGATTCCTACTACTTATTGAGCGGTCTAAGGAGTGTTTTGTGACATTTTGATTCGAAACATAGCTACGGTGGGTCACCTTAATAATGAGAAAACAAAAATGTTTTAATTTGATTTTTTTGATTTTATAAATACAAAATTCGATGATGTTTTAAATATATCACCATCATCATATATATCAATAGACTGCTGGATGTAGGTCTTCTCTAAGCATTTCTACTGTTTTCTGTCCTGGCTTTTCCAATTGATGCCAGTTTCCTATGTCATCGTTCCATTTAGTATGGGGACATCGTGGGTATAAGTCGAGGATGCCTGTAGTCTACCTTACAGGTAGTACCTGCTAAGTATAGGTAGCACCTGTTGCCTTGTCTTTTGGTAACGTGTTTGACTCATTGTTGTCATATCCGCTTTATGAGGTCGAACACTTTCGTTTGTTCTCGAATCCAAGTGGTCCGTTCCATACTTCTTTGGGTGGTTTGTAGTCTTTGGATGGCTTTGCTGTTTAGTGCCCATGTTTCTGCTCTATAAATGAGGGATGTTAGCACACACTGATTGAAGACGTTCCTTTTCAGGCATAGGGGCATGTTACTTTTAAGGATTAACTATTTTTTTTCCGAAATTGATCCATCCTATTCTGATTCGTCGTTGATTTCGTTCATAATACTTCCATCCATATTGATTTCTTGTGATACATAACTTTGTACTTCTAATTCAATGTCGTTGTTTATTATTTGTTTCTTTGTTGCAAATTTGTTGAACATAACTTTTG
The DNA here is from genome assembly GCA_023313115.1 of Rhysida immarginata. Lineage (NCBI taxonomy): Eukaryota > Metazoa > Arthropoda > Chilopoda > Scolopendromorpha > Scolopendridae > Rhysida > Rhysida immarginata. The sequence continues at coordinate 132,266 of JAHWFO010044110.1, read as the reverse complement.
TTTTCTTATAGAGATTAAATATACAGGGTGTTTCTGAAAGGTCTGTACAAACTTCCAGGATGTTTCAGGGACCAAAACAAGCAGAAAATGTCATATGAACCACAGGCGCTGAAAGATAGGAGGAAAACTACAGCACCATTTCCAAGAATACTAGTCACACGGTAGTGAAATAGTCAAACTATCAAACCAACCAAACGTCAGGTTAATTTTTTTTCTAATAAACGCACCGTCAACCTGTTTTCGTTTAAATTGATGAACCTTTTCTTTATATCCAAACACACCACACTTTCACTGCCTCTATCTCCTAAACGGTTGGATCAATTGAAAAAACACCAAGAATAAAACATTTATCATATGTTGTGTACAATCTGAAAATACCATTCAAAGAATTTTCAAAAAATAGGGGTTTCCACTGCACAACTCAAAGTTGACTTCTATATTCGAAACTGGCGTCAGTTTTTGTTTTTTTCTCTCTTTGAAATGGAATACACATATGTAAAAACCCTTCACATAAAAGTACAATAATTCTTCCATTGAAAATACTCGATTAGATTTGTATTTTAGAAGTTGGCTATTGGTTCACTTTAGGTGAGACACCTTGTAATAAACCAGGGCTAGTGCAAGGAGGGTACCTGGCGTCCCTGGGCGGCCCAATGTTACGATCGACAAGCACCCGATCGTTTTGGCACCCCTAAGCGGTCGCCTAGGGTCACCTAATGGTAAGACCAGCCCTATATAAACTTTATACATGTAGAGCCTAAACCATTAAAATTTACATAACAAGAAAGTTTTATTGGTTATTCTAATACTCAAACTAAACTGCTTTAAAATAATAAAGAAATATTACAAATTTTTCTGCTTTTATTTTAAGGATAATATGATGATCGCAATGGGGGAGAGTGATTGGGGTCTGTGAGTGGAGATACTTTCATTTTCGGAAAGAGTAGGCAGCTTTTTTCGGCTTAGATAAAATATTGCGTTTCCTACAAGTCTTGATCAACCAAAATAAAACGAAACCAATATCACACTAAATGTACTGCATAGTTCGTGGTTACACGCAGGGAGCCCCCCCCCCCCTTGCCTACGCCCCTGAATGATTGAAACTGACGGTTTCAGAATGCAAAGAACCACAGCCTACATAATTAGAGAAAGCAAAGAACCACAGCTCTCTAATCATGTAGGCTGTGCAAAGAACTAACTGACCTCATGAAATGATCACCAGAGTCCCCCACTGCTATTTTGCTTATACAATTTCAATTATCATTCGTAATGGACAAATTGCTCAAATATTCCTCAAGAATAAACACCGCTTAATTTCAATTTCACTACCCTGTTACTCTGAATAAACACCGCGGCAGTTTATTTCCCTTTAGCTTCTTATGATGCGACGTTTATTTGAGGGCGGCGATAAAATGGAGGCAGCTATTGTTCGAAGAACTACGGTATTTGATTATTCTATATCAACACGCTCCTTATGCTTCTCAAACTACGAGGGTTGTTCCGAAAGTAAGTTTCGTCATTTTTTTTCACACGAAAACTTCATTGCCAAAAAAAAAAAAAAAAAAAAAATACATCATGGCATCATTAACTATACACCTTGCACTATTTTTCGACAGTCGCCACCGACATTGAGACATTTGTCGTAGCGTGCAATCAGTTTGAAGAAAGAGTAGCAGCAGACAGACGTGCCCGAGGCTATTCGAGTACAAATCACGATGGCAGACAGACGTGTACTGACAACGTGGTCGCATCCCAGTTCACCAGTGAGGAAAAAATTCAAAGTGTCACCCTCTCCAGGAAAGATTATGGCAACAGTGTTCTGGGACGCAAAAGGTGTGATTCTCATTGATTTCTTCCATCAAGGGACCATCAATGCGACACGCTACTGCGACAACCTCACCAAACTCAGGTCCGCCATTCGACGAAAGAGACCGGGGCTCTTGAGTGAAGGTGTTGTGCTCTTGGACGACAACGCAAATCCACACGCAGCAAGGCCTCGGGCACGCCTGCCTGCTGCTACTTTTTCTTCAAACTGATTACACGCTACGACAAATGTCTCAATGTCGGTGGCGGCTATGTCGAAAAATAGTGCAAGGTGTATAGTTCGTGATGACATGGTGTATCTTTTTTGGCAATAAAGTTTCCGTGTGATAAAAATGACGAAACTTACTTTCGAAACAACCCTCGTACATGTATACGTTAAATTCATCAAATTTGATTATGTAAACGATGAACAATAATCGTGTACCGTATAAACCGATTTGGAATCTGTCAAATGACAGTTTTTTTTTTTCATTAAAAAATAATAAGCTTCTCCCTCAGAATGCGTTTTTCGCGCTGAGCTTTTTCCTTTCGATGATAAGTGTCGAGCTGTTCGCACTTCTAAATTCGCATTTTAATCATACGGGTATATAAATTACACAGCTGGAAACAGAAAAGGCCAATGCTGTTATATTTTCATTCATTTTCTGTTATCTGTCGAAATACGCCTGCGAGAACTTTTAAAATGGTCTTCCCATGTCAAAAAAATAAGATTCCGCTTGCCGACCATGAAGACTGATTTCCGAAATTTTTTGATCAAATGATATGTCTATAAGACGAACTTTTGATCCATAACGGTTATGTGAGCTTGTCATTTTAATGAGTAGAAGTTTCCGTTTTCATCATACTAGAAACTATTTCCTGTGTATATAATATACAGGGTGTCCCATTTAATCTGCAAATCAAATAACTCGAAAAATACGCATCATACAAAAAAAAATAAAAGATAAAAAAATAGGTGTTTAATATTTTTAAAAAGCTATCCAATGATACCAAACTTGATCCCCCAACCCAAATGATACCAAACTTATAGAGCTTTTGATGGCAACTTTGAAATCTTAAATAGGAACCCCTATTTTTAACGGTATTTTCAAATTGTACACAACATTCGAGAAATGTTTTATTCTTGGTGTTTTTTCAATTGATCCAACCGTTTAAGAGAAGAGGCACTGAAAGTATGGAACTTCTAAAGTTTTGAACCCAAGAGATAGAGACATTAGAGACCAGGGCGTCTTTTTTTTTTGTATTTACGTCTCGGTTTACGTTTTCTAAATATGGAATCTACACACACTGGTGTCTAAAATTAAATTGACAGACACATACAACGAACTTTAATGAAATTTGATATGAAAAGATAATGATGGATTACGCAACACTGCATTAGAAAAACGCCCCAAAATACACTCTGAAGTACTTACTTTTCAAACCCGCTTATCCGTTAGGGCGTTTTCACACGCACCGGCAAAACCGGAGCCGGCTCCGGCACCGGATGCAACGTTATCAAACGAGAGCTTTCACAAGTAGCCCGGCCCGGCAGATTTGCCGGTCCGACCAATGGCACCGGCAAATGCAGCCGGCGTTGAACTCGACAATCGGATGCCGGGCCGACCTCCGGTTCGTCGCTTTCAATGTTTTCTTTTCACACACACCGACAAAGCCGGAGCCGGAGAGAGGTTTGTGTTTTGCTAACATTTGCGGTTTGCTAACATTTGCGTTTTTGTTTACGTTTGCGTTGGGTTTATATTTCTGTTTTGTAGTATAATTTTCTATCATTACGAAAATGAGTAAATTATTCTCGTACGATCCTGTAACATTGATAGAATTTGTGGAAAATAAACCTTGTAAACAAAAATATAAAATTGAACAGCAAAAAGCATGGAAAAAAAGTTTTGCATTTCTAGAAGATTGTCCACAAAAAGACAAAAAGAACAACATAAAATTCAAATTATACATTTATTTATATTAATAATGGAGAAATATAATAATAGTCAACATATTTTGTTCATTTGCAATGCCCCCTCTGTACTTGATAAATTTTCTCTCAAATCAGTTGCTGTCCTTGTTGGACGATTATAATTGCACCTCTGTCATAAATTTCAGATCTCTATTCACTTCCTTCTAAAAATATAATACCCAAGAAAGTAACATTTGTTGAACGCAGCACACATCTGTCTTTCACCAAAGCTAAAAACTTAGGGCACCAATAAACGGCACCGAGAGAAAGCCAGCATGTGTGAAAGTCATTGGCTGGCAACGATGCCTTCACTTGCTACGGTTTTGCTGGTGTGTCTGAAAAGACCATTGGCCGGCAACGAAGCCGGAGCCGGCTCCGGTTTTGCCGGTGCGTGTGGAAACGCCCTTTGAGGGTTATGGATGATCTCCAGCGATCGCGATCTTCCGTCATCAGGCGCATGTCCTCCCTGGTAATACACAAACGACTCGAACCCAGATTCTCCATGTAGTCTAGCCACCTGGTTCTAGGCCGACTCCTTGGTCTCCTACCCACCAGCTTGGAAAATAACAACTGCCTAGGAAGCGCATACGTGTCCATACAAGCGCAACTGAGATCTGTCAATGCGGAGAAGTAGCGGCTCCACACCTAAAGACTCACTTATTGTGCTGCTGTGCACTCTATCTAGTAGGGTAACACCTGCCACACCTCTCAGAAATCTCATTTCGGCCGCTTGTACCCGCAATCGCACTCTTTCGGTCATTACCCAAGACTCATGACCATAGGTGATAATGGATAGGTCATCATCCATAGATTTGAAGACGGAGAGATTGGGTTTGTTTCCCAGCTCGCGTTTCGTTACCACGGATCGGCACAGTTCACGTCTGACACAGCTTGCTGCACCGATCCGAGCATCCAATTCTTTTTCCTGCCGCCCATCACTCGTGAATTCAATCCCAAGATGCTTGAACTTCTCCACCTGTCTCAATGGGGTCCCCTAATATGGAGAGCGCACTGAGCAGGTTGTCTTGAAAGGATCAGAACCTCAGTCTTACTGTTAGCCACACTGATCATCATCCCGGCTTCTTCACATTTGGCTGTAAACCGGTCTAGTGCATGCTGAAGGTTTGTGCGAGAAGACCCAAGGAGGACAAGGTCGTCAGCAAAGAGCATCCTCTCCACCAAGCAGTCGCCCACATAAACACGCTCATCGCCTCGGCTGCCCCTGTCTATCCACTCCATCAAGATAGTACACACCCTTGGCGGAGTCCAACACCCACGGTGAACGGTCTTGACTTAATGCCATTTATCCGGACACACATCTCAGAGCTTTCGTACAGAGACATGATAACAACCAGTAATTGCCCATCCACTCCGTACTCTTGCAACACTTTCCAGAGCTTCTCCCAAGGAACTCTGTCATATGCTTTTTCGAGGTCCACTCCATTATGAAGTGTATTTATAAGGGTATTTCACAAGGAGACTCCAAGTACTCTGACGCACCGATTTTGATGAAAAAAATTGGACGAGTAGATTACTTCAAATTAAGGTCTCATGCAAAGCCATTCGACGCACTTCTCAAAATTTGCAGAGAAAAAAAATCATTAAGTTTTTTACCAATTCAGATTAAGTAGAAATACTTGCATTGTTACAGCTAAAGTTAATAGCTTAACGTGGCTCAGTGTAACGCGTTGGCTTCTGGTGAAAACAACCTAGGTTCGATTCCCGTGGCGGCCACGATGATTTTTTTCCCCTGAAAATTTCCTTAATGTATATAAAAGTTAAATGTAACATTTTTAAAACATAATCGCAGTTTTCCAATTCATTGTCGTTATTTTTTCGTAATTATTATAGAAGGAATGCAAAAGAAATGACCGTAATACGCTATGAATGAACAACTATAAATTTTATTTAACAAACTATAAACAATATAAAAAATTAAAAACACATGAAGCCGGATAATTGTTTTAGCCAAAGAAATCTGCAATAAAATCTTTAAAATTATAAATATATCTTAAATCTGTGACAAGTAATATTTATTTTTTTGAAGAATGCAAAAACCTTAATAAATATTCACATGCAGGTAAAGAGAGGTAGAGAAGCAATAGTAAATTTCCGCTCCTAGGAAATAGGAGATTTTAACTTGCCACAGATATGCTAGTCGCTCGCTGTTTATTCTTGTGACAGGACATGTAAAAAGGTTTCCGTAATGGATATTACATGTGAAGCAAGCAATTCTGCATATCAAGATGACTCAAAATTTGAAATCTCAAAATTAGAATTTGCAAGTGCTATAAAAGTGTACGAGAAATTGTTAAATGACGCAAATTATATGCCTATGAATTCTTCATCGTACATTATTTCAACAACCGTTGAATTAATTGGCAAAGAGTTATGAATGCGGGTCGTGGACATGATTTCGGAAAAGAAAATTGGAGAGACAGATGAATTAATATTAGACAATGAGCCATACGACGAAGAAGAACAGTTTTCGGAATGTACACCAGAATCTGTATCGCCTTCGGATAGTGATTAGATTCCATCGCCTAAAAAGAATAAAAGACATCCAATAACTTTTGAACGAAAAAAAAGCTGTAATTATTGCAAAAAATCGCTATTATTACTTTAAAAAAATGATAATATCACGGTTAACTATTTTTGTAAAGTTCATTTATAGTTGTTCATTCATAGCTATTACGGTCATTTCTTTTGCATTCCTTCTAAAATAATTACGAAACAATAACGACAATGAATTGGAAAACTGCGATTATGTTTAAAAAATGTTACATTCAATTTTTATATACATTAAGGAAAATTTCAGGGAAAAAGAAAAAACATCGCTACGGGAATCGAACCCAGGTTGTTGAGAAGTGCAACCCAGGTTGTTCACCAGAAGCCAACGCGTTACCACTGAGTCACGTTAAGATATTAATGTTAGCTGCAACAATGTAAGTATTTCTACTTAATCTGAATTGGTAAAAAAACTTAATGATTTTGTTTCTCTGCAAATTTTGAGAAGTGCGTCGAATGGCTTTGCATGAGAGCTTAATTTGAAGTAATCTACTCGTCCAATTTTTTTCATAGAAATCGGTGAGTCAGGGTACTTGGAGTCTCTTTGTAAGTTTAGTTAAGGTCTAATACCCGATAAAGGCACCCTTTTGCTCAATGACCTTTATTAATCTGTTTATCATTGATTCACTGAGTTTCACTAACACTCCTGGATCAAGGTTTTGCCATGCTGCAGTGATACTATTCACCAATTTTTCTTTATTACTGTACTGACGGAAATTGCTGTATACAGAAAGCACTAAGATTCCCCAAATGTTCTCCACTGGATTGAGATCTGGAATCCGGGATGGCCAGTCTAGAGCAATCACAGAATTAGCGTCAAACCAGTCCTTGGTTGAGACCGAGCTGTGAATTGCAGCATTGTCCTGCTGGAAAATCCATTCCCCTTCGTTATGATCGGACCGTATGGAAGCAGATTATCCGCCAGAATATCTTGATATGCAATGGAATTCATCCGGTATGATAGGAATGCTATAGGTGTAATTCCGCCAGCAATACCCCCCCCCCACCGGAGACATTACTGAGCCACCTCCAAACTGTCTCTTTGAGAAGAATTCCTTTTCATCTCGAATATCATGCTAATAGTACTTGAACCCATCTGGTCCGTCCATGTTGAACTTCTCGTCTGAGAACACAACATTCTTCCACTTGTCACCGTACGTAACGTATTTTTTAGCAAACGCCACACGCGCTTCACGATGAGCTGCTGTCAGAGATGTCTTCCTTCCATTTTTGAGTAATGCAGATTTGGGAGAAGAATGCAACACATTTAGTACGGTTCTACTAGTGCACGGGAGGTCTAGTTCTGCAACAATCTGCGAAGAAGAGAGGTGCTGATGACGAGCAATTCTTGATGTCTGGCGAGCGGAAAGTGCACTTGGCCTGCCAGATCTGGGTGCCATTCCATGTTTATCTGGATTTTGGAGAAATTTGTTAACAGCTGACTTGGAACGTCCAATTTCTTTCGCAATTTCAGATCCAGTCTTTCCGCATCCCTTAAGAGCAACAATTTGCCCTCTTTCATACTCTGAAAGATGTTGCCCTTTTGGCATCTTGTATATTGGTGTTATATTGCACAAACAGTGTGGTATATGAGGTTGCTGTATATTTTCTTCACCTTAAATAATCCTTTCAACTAATAAAATATGCAAGAAAGTGGGCGACTCTAAACTGTTTTCCACCTTGCAAGAGGGTAGGTTGGCATAATGGCAGTTAATTTGCATTTGATTCCTTATTCGTTCTTAAATGCTCATGGAAACAATGTTTTGTATCATCTAATTCGCGTCTATAAAAAAGCAACAAAAGCTGTGCTTGTGGATGTGGTTGATGCCATGATTATAGCGAAAGAGATTATAAAAAAAAATGGCAATTCAAATTTGGGTGATAACGTCAGGTAAAATTAACTGAATAACACTATTATGGATTTGCTACGTTTATTTGCATTTTCATCCCGACTCTATATTTTTTCCAGCACCTTATGTCTTAAGGTGCAAGCTATATAGGGGAATTCAATGCAGAATGTTCTTGTTGTATGCAGGGATTAGAAGACATTAAGTAATTATTAATAATGTGAAGTTTTTGACCTATAGCCCTATAGAATTCTTCTGATCGAATCGAAGGTTAATAGAACTAGGCAGTTGCATTTATGTTACTGAATCCATTTTGTTTAGTGCGAAGGCAGGACCGATAATTTTATTGCAAGCAGTTTTTGGTCCAGCCAATAAATATTTATTGATAGAGAACCAAACGAAAGTTTCTTAAATGATTTTTGGAACGGCTTTAGATCTAATAACAGTGATTAATTCATTTACTGTCAGAGTCCCTCTCAGTCTTTTAATTCAAAACACAATTCTATTATAATCTGTCCAACGAAAGAAAAACTGGGCGTGTCTAATTAAATCTCCGATTTCAATTGTTAGACATTGTTGCTAAGTAAAACTAACAATGTTTAACAATTGAAATTGGAAATTTAACTGGACACGCCCAGTTTTTCTTTCGTTGGACAGAGCATAAGTGGTTTTGTCATATCTTCAAGATGGTATCGGGATTGAAGACGGGAATGAAAAGTAATACCTAAATACTAAAGGAAGTCATTTGCTCCCATTAAAGTTAAAATTAATGTTTGAGATTTTTGTTTATTTACATCATGCCTCGGGTGTTTAGCCACTTAGTCAATAATAAGATTTCATGATCTCGATCTTGATTAATCGATTTAATCTTGTCCTCTAAATAAGATTCAGCAGGTACTCATCGTCTACTTAGACAATAATTGATGAGATAAAAGGCAAGGAGAAACTCTGAGAGATAAAAGTAGCAAACAATCCCACACAGATAGACGATCCCTGCATGACACCCATATCCAATTTATATTCGTTGTACAAAAAACAACCATCTTATATTACTGAGTTAAATCTGTGTTAAAAAGATCAAAGCAGCTCCATTAACGCTCCTATTACATAATTCGTCAAGCAAGTAATTTCTTGGGATCGAGTCGAAAGCCTTGGCGACATCGATACTAGTAATTGTTTTTGTTCAAAGGCCTCTAACTACTGACGGATAAGGCCTTGTTATTTTATTGATGACTTGGAACTTTTGTCCACAGGTGGGTAAGCATAGACTTAAAGATGACTTGTTCTGTTATTTTTATGATGTAGGCAACTTTGAAATAGGTCCGTAGTTCTGAACATTAGCTGGATTAGTTCGTTAGGTCATTTTGGGCCCTTTCACGTGCCTAATATCTTTCCAAAATCCAGAAAATTCCACGTGACTATAATCTTTTACGCATTCCGGGAACAACCATCCATCCCCACGACGGGACTCGAACCCGCGGCCCGATGGATTCGAGAACTGGGAAGCCAGCGCTCTCGGCCACCGGACCGGCTAACATTAGCTGGGGATCCTGCCTTAAAAATTAGGGGCGATTTGATTTCGCGAGAATAACACATTAACCATTACTCAGTCAAAATAAATTCATCAACATTTCATTAACATAGGTCTGGCGAAAAATATTGTGACGCAAAATTTCATTGTGGATTGTCGTTTAGCATAATCTGCTCTGAACAATCTCTGAGATTTACTCACCATATAGCTATTTTTATGAAAAATAAGATAAAAATTATAACAAATTAAGAGTGCAAATATTCGAGGGGAGGTTAGTGACTCGGTTGATGGTGATTCATCTTAATTCACATTCGTAGGTGATTAATGGAAACACGCCTGTGGTCGCTTTTGAAACGAAAAGGTAAAATATTTAATCCGTATTAAAAATTTCATTCATCGCGCGATTGTGCGGATAGTGAAAATTAACCGAATGTTTTAATTTAACATAAAATAAAATCACTTAATAAAACATTCCCAATGAACTGTTTATCCAAGAATTAAATTTTGCACATACAAATCTATTGCACTTTATTCCTTTCAAATTACCCATTTATTTATTTAAAAGCACAAAAAAGGTAATTATCGAGGAAATAATATAAATATTATTTTCCATAATTCAAAAATAGTATTAGTAATTTCGTTATTTCAGCTATTCCGTTGCCCATTACTCTTTTGGGACTGGAAAGGTCGGGTTTTCAAATTTCAGTCTAAAATGAAATATCTAAACTTCTGGGAATGATCGACTTTATTTTCAATTCTATAGTAACGGAAGTTACTTCGAATAATGTAGCATTGTTCTCGGCTTTTATTAGAGTTTACAGGGGGGAAAAATGAGTCGATTTATGAATGAATGTGTTCGTATGAACGAGGCTTCACTACGACGAGGCGTTTTGTTGTAATGAGGTTTTCATTATAATGAAGTTTTTATTCTGTAAATGAACTTCCAATATCGAGTGAAGTGAATATGTCTGCACTCTTTACGAGGAGTAAACAGAGTCAACTCATCTGAAACGAAGAAATTTCTCTTTACAAAGTCCGAGGAAAGAAGATAGATAGATAGATAGTGGAATTTATTTCCAGTTAAATAGGATACATTAAGATGAGCTAATAAAAAATCTTACTAAACGCCACCCGACGACCACATAAACTCATCTTTCATGTCACGTTCGAATGAGTCACCTTCAGTAACGCAGTTCGTTTTTATGTCCGTTTCGTTCACAGATGGCAGTCAATCCCCTTTAAAACTTGCAATGGGAAACCTTACAGGCACGATTTTTCTTATATTATTTTTGCAAATATGGCCGACTCGTTTAAGTGGAGTTGAGGGTTTGTTCTCGAAACCTTAAGTTAAGAAATAATGAGCGGCCGAATAAGCGAAGGAACCCGAATCGTCAGATACCTGGATGAACCCTTACTGATTCAGGTAATCAGTCGTCCCTTCAATGCATTTCAGTGTCTCTGGATTTGTTTATTAAAAAATAACGTTAGTAATTGAAACTAGCTAAATGCTTACCGAATGGCGAAGATTATCGTTATTTTTAATGTTATTATTATATGATTAGGCTTTATTAACGTTTAAATCTTCTTTAATGCAGCCAGATTTCATCATAATGTCAGCTTTTGCCGTCTTCGTGATGTATGTGAGCTTGAATTTATTCACACGACATTATGGGCAGATCTTAGGCTTTTATAAATATCTTTTTTATTACAAATATTAAAAAACATTCTAATAAACTATACTTATCACCGATCTTTTAATTATGCACAATTAAAAACTAGCGGGATTATGTTTGATGTGAAATAAGTTAGAATTTTCGCGTAATAGCATTTAAAGCATAAAGATGAAAATCGGTCATTGGCATTTTAGTATAGCTTACCATCTGTTATTTAATTTTCTATTTGACTTATGAAAATAATTCCTTTTATTATTTCCATGCACTGATGCATACATTACTGGGATGATGGATCTGAAAGGAATGGGTATTCATCAATATTGGATTGTTAACAACAAAACAAAAATACTAAAATTTATAAAGCTGCTAAAACAAGAAGATTTAAGACTCTATATTATTAAAAAATAAAAATTTTGTTTGTACAGATTTGACTAAAAAAAAAAAACTATTTTGAATTACTTACAGAAATAATAAGGTACTCTAACCTGTTTACCATTTAACTATGGAAAAATTTGCTGTTGACTTGGATAAAGTACTAGATGAATTCGAATTAAATGAAGGTATTTGTTTATTTAGTCACTGCACTTATGTTTTATTTTAATTCTCATTTAAGAAATTTAATTTGGTTGATTATTTCTTGCTTAAGTTGTACATTAAATCGACTCGATGTTTTACTTCATACAAAACATTTTAATTTTACTTTGCCACTACATTTGTTTAAATTCCATATTGCCATCCATCTACTTTTGTGCAACATTAAAATCCAGCCATATTTTTTTGAGTTTTCAGCCATAAATATTTTAAAGACTTTATTAATGCTTTAAATTTAATGTAATCTTATTCAGAAGCAAATTAAAATATTTTTTCATTGATATTAAAGTGATGAGAGAGAGAGAGAGAGAGAGTGTGAGTTATTAGCTAAATCCACATCCCACAATGAATTTATTCCATTTCGACTGCAAAGCAGACTGGTATCACCTAATAGTGCTTAGCAGTCAAAATGTACCTAGTAGTCTGGAACAAATTCATTGTGGGATTTGGATTTTATATATATCTCCCCCTCCCTCCCCACTTTATTTTAAATACCCAGAGTTTTTGTTGTAACAGAATTTAATACCCACTCTAAATTTAAGTCCATTTATGTAACAGAAGAAATATTCCTAGTATGAAGTTGCTCCATCATGAAGACAAACCATTTGGGTATTTTTTTTGTTTTTCTAACATATGAAAATTCAAACCAGGGTCTTTTCATCTGTTGTATAAAGAGATTTTTCAAAATCTAGCGCTCATTACTAAAATAATAATAATAATAATAATAATAATAAGCCACAATCTTAAACACTTGTCACATGGTAAAGAAATTTCTACATCCAAACATTAATACTCCCATGAACACATCCAAAGTAATTTTTCCTTTCCATGCATTTGAGCCCTTGGGCTTGGCCCTCTTGGGTCTGCCTCTGGGACTTGGCTTCTTTTTGGTTCGAGTTTGGTTTTTCAAAACAACAAAACAACATCAACAACAATAATAATAATAATAATAATAATAATAATAATAATAAATGTATAACTATCCAGAATGGATCCAGGGCTGTCCCCCAATGAGCAAAAGTCCAGAACAGTAAGGGCGACTAGCATCTAACAGAGAAAGATATACTCATTTGAGAGCCCTAGAAGATTACGATGTAGGGATCTGAGGTTATCTCAACTCTGGTATGAAACGCAGAAAATGAAACTGAATCCGAAGGAGTAGAGAGATTAAATAAAACATAACATAAATTGAAAAATAATTATAATAAATTATTAAAAGAAACATAAATATAAAACAACCAATGTGACGGCATCTGAAACATAGTTTAAAACAATAAATTAAATAAATCGAAAGACAGAACTATTCAAGCAGCCAACTTTAATTTAACATCTGCAAATTTCAAATTAGTAATCTTAGGTCGCATTGTAAAACCAGAGCAATTGTTGATATTAGCTAAATTAAAATTCAAGGAATTAAGTTAATTATGTAGAATTTGGGTATAAGAAGCTAAAGCCAAGTCAAAGAGGGCACACTGATAGAGATGCAGAATTGTCAGGAGGCTGACGAAGAGCAGTACTTTTATTCATGATAGAGATTAGTTTTCTCTCCAATCTAACAGATAAACTAGATCTTGACCCCATATCTGATTTGCTTAAGAGCTGCAAAAAGCTTTTTTTTTAAAAAGAAAAAGATGACTTAGTTTCGAATCTGCAACCCGAAACATTGAATCATGATAATGTTTTTAGATGCAACAAACAAATAAATATTTTATACAGTAATATAAACTTTTTATTTATGTATCAATGGACGAGTCTACAGAATCATGTACATCGGTAATACTGAATAAGGGCTTAGAATAACTGAAGTATGAAATATAAGCACGAGTATCGAGTCTCTCGATACGTCGAGTAAACATAGTGTCTATACTTAAGGTTCCTCTCCTTATTATTCACGTCTTTGCTCACAATCGAATGCGGGACAACAAACACGGCACCTGCAAGCTTTTCGCAGTATCTAAATCTTAAAAAGAATGTATTTTGTATGACGAAAAATTAAAATTATTGCATCCCCCATAGCGCTCTTTTTAGCCGGAAAGTTATTCTTAACTATAGAGAGAAAGGGATTTGTAGAAATAAATTAAGCACTTCAAAGCACATAGAAATTCAACCAGGGCGTAAATTATAAATAAGATAAAGACTTCATAAAGGATCAAAAGATCTAAATGTTTCAAAATAATAAATTATGAATTAAATTGTGAAAAATAAAATATATTTATTGTAATGGAAATGATTTTATTCCAATACGCTAGGATTCATTAGTCTTTGTTCAAAGCACTGAAAGCAAAACATTAGGCCATTACATGCCTAGGTAAGAGAGCGAAGTATAGTTGCGTTATTTGTTACCACACGTTCAATATATTTCATAATATCCCTGTAGTAAAGATTTAAATGAAATTTGTTGCTCAGACAACAATGGTCACGTGTCTTTTCAGTTCCGGCATGTTTTTCAAGCCGGCGCCAACAATGGTTAAACATGCAACAACGATGGAAAACCGTTTTCGTAACACTTTTTGGTGTCGGTTTTCGCATCACGTTTTTTGTAGATAGATGTCCAGCATTAAAACATTATCATGTTAAAAAATTATAAGAAGAAATAAACACCATAAGCTGCCTAAATAAACCAAAAAATTTTTAGAGCCAGCATAATCAGAACTTTCATGTGCTTATTAAAAGAATATTTGCATCATAATAAATGCCAAGATCTTTAAATTCATGGGCCCTTAATAAATTCTGAGAATTAATGATATATTCAAAGTTAATTGGGGATCTCTTATGTTCACAATGCATGATACAAATTAGTTAGGTTATAACTGTTATATTTTTCTGTTGAAATCTCTTGATATTTATGGCAATTGTGAACTCTGATATACCGTATATGGATTGATATTTTATTCCCCGATTGGATTACTATTTCAAGCGGTACCGGATTTACTGCAATTCAGAGTCAGACTATTGTCGTGAGACCAACGGCGATATTGTCAATTTCCCTTTGAAGGATGTGATTATCAAGTACAGGGTGTCCCTTTTAAAGTTTCCCTGGAATATCTCAAAAACAACACATGGGATCGAAAAAAGTCCTGAATGTGAATGGGGAAGGGCGGTCTATTTAGTACCATTGGATTGCCCCTCCGAGATAAATAAATTTCATTTGGAACTTTTTGGATCCCATGTGTTGTTTTCGAGATATTCCAGGGGAAACTTTAAAATGAGACACCCTGTATATCAGAAATAATACAAGAGATTTTAATGTCATCAGCATAAAGAAAAAAAGTTTACATTGCTAGCATTAATGTATAAATCCAAGTAAGAAAAAAAAAAAAAAAAGTCTAGATTTAACAAATTGGATCCTGTGGCACCCCACTTAACATAGCCCATGCAAAAGAGATCTTGTTTTTATATTTAACATTAAAAGTTGTGTAATTTAGTAAATTATCCACTATAATTTGGTATTAAAGTGATCTTATTAATACCAGTAGGGCTATAAAAGTGATCTGATTTTCACATTGTGCACCTGTCTTGGTTTTCTAGCATTCAAATGCTTGTGAATTTTTGAATTTTGTTTTTGCTATTTGATAGCTAAGATATTTGAAAATTAGCATAGTAACATTGTTATTTTGGATATTTTCTTCTGGATTTTTGCCATTGTTTATCTTTTTTCAAATTTTCTGTTGCTGATATTTACAGGTATGATTGTACATTCTTTTAAACACATCTGAGACTTTAGCATGGTCCTTGGTACATTATCGACAACTATAATCTGAGTATTATAGATCAATTCATTAGCAAAATGGAATATAATATCCTCACTTGAAAGTAATGACAGTTCATCAGTAGGAAGGAAGAGATCTTAGCATGATGAAATCATTATCCATGGTACTGATGAATTCTAATGATTGTGATTTAGACTTGTATTAAATTGGATTTTATTTGAAGTTTGAATGCACTGCTGTGTTAATGCCATGACAGGTGTGGTATCAGAAAGTCGTTTCATAGAAAATTATTCAAAATGATAGTCGTGCATGATTTTCACATTAAATTATCTATTTTAATAACACCGGTCATTTCCTTTTACTTTCTCTTGATAATAGGTTATCACTTGATTTATTAAATAAATGTTTAAACACTATTACTTAGAATGCTTTATTAGATAGTCTTATTTCTTGTAATTTTCATTTTTTCTTAGTTTTTAGGAAACTATATTATACCAATGAAATTGAATATGAACTTGCCGTAAATTTAATTCTTTTCTTGCCTTATTTACTTTCCATTTTTTATTTATTTATTTTGAGCTGCTGTTAAACTATTGCTAAGCTACAAACTATAGAAACCGAGGAGTTATTGAGCTTATTAGAAAAATTAACTAAATGCTTCTCATATTTTGACCTAAACACTATTGACCTAAGTATGCCTTTTTCGAAGTGTAATTATCGATTAAGATGTATTTCTCATAGTGGCGGTTAGGATTTAGGCACAGTTGCCAGTAATAATTCGAACAGCTGTACCCTACAGTCATTTTAGACGCCTTCTAAGGAATTGTATATCAAGTAATGTAATAATCTCTTAACCTGATTTATGTGACGTTTGTAAATTTATTTATTCATTAAATATGACTAGTGATGTGCGATACCAATGAATCATCGATACTTCCGGTATCGAGTACTTTTATAAAATACTCGATACCAATATCGAGTACTCAATGAGAAAGTATCAATAGTATCGAGTAAAAATGAGTCTTTATTTAAATGGTAAAATGCATTTTTGAGAGGACGTCGAACCGATACTGGAGCACGTGGAGGCTAACATCACTCATTACTATTAGACCTAATTACTATTACTAGGAAGCTATCATCACGTGTCCGAATCATTAGCTTTTTTTTTTTTTTATTTCCCGTGCGCCCATAGAGCGAGGCGTGAGCTCGACAGCTCGACCTCGTTAGGAGAAATAAAAATAAACGCTTCGAAAGATACCCAATCAGTAAGCAGCCACTGGAATGAAAGCGTTAATATATTCAACAGATTCTGAATTAACGCTGAAAATCGCACATCTTCATTAGGTGCCTCATAGGTTTTTTCAGTATCCAGTATCGATACTTGAGCCATATTACAATATACGATACTTGAGTACTCTATACCGGCAAGTATCGATACTTTTTGGTATTGGTATCGGCACAACACTGACTATGACATTACATCTGTAGTCATACTTAGCGATGACTTTGATTATATTGAGTAGCAACACCACTGAATACCAAGTTGGTCTTAACGGAATTATTAAAATAAGTAGAATCGAGATATGGTCTCGACTGATTCGGTCGTGTATATACCATTAGTTTGGTTAAATTAACCATGTTCGTTTTCTTTTTTTGTTCTAATTTTATCTACTAACGATTGTTAATGATTAGTTTTATTTGTTTTTTTATTATACTATATATTTATTGGTTGTTTTTGTTACTGTACCTTGGTGCCAGCTGGGGCCTAACATGTCAGTCTGTGACCATACTAGTGGCACCAACATGGTAATGACTGTATTTTTCTAATTTAAATAAATAAATAAATAAATAAAAAATTTTGATGTTATTTATTTCATTTTTAGGTGAATAATGATTTAATAATAATAATAATTTATTTATTTATTTATTTATTTATTTATTTATTTATTTAATATGACTGAGTAAGATATAATAACGTCCAACTAGGTCCGTTATGGTTCAAGACCGACGAGTTAGGGCCTAGTGGTCGTCCATAATATATACAACAATAGTAAATACAATGTGTTTAGTTAGTAGAAAACAAATTGTTGAAATATAATGTATTTTTGGGTTAAGTAACAATAGGAATACTTCGCCGAGAGATAGAATTCATAATTGGAGTATATAGTTTATACAATAATAAATATTTTTATTTAATAAGATATCTTAGGGCATCATTTTAATGGAAAATAAAGTGACATGATTTAATTGGTTACTCCATTGTAATTCCATGGACATTTCTGAATGTTTGAGAATTTTACACTTTATCGAAGCCCGCTCTGTTTTTTATTAAACATAATGATTGCCGTAGTGAGGATGATTTTATGGAATTGATGTATATTTGGGCTGAATAAAGCAAATTAAAAATGTTTTTATACACATCTAAAAGCAATAATCCTTTTCAATGTTTTATTTCTTTTTCAGCAAATAAATGTTCCTAATAAAATTAGAATTAAGAAAGGGTAACATTTTATTTGTCAGAAAAAGAAATAAAACATTGAAAAGGATTATTGCTTTTAGATGTGTA
>JAHWFO010044110.1:79554-94005 GCA_023313115.1 Rhysida immarginata | reverse complement strand
AGTCAGACTAAAACGAAAGCTGGCAATTTTACAGAATATTACATGTAGATTGTAATAAAAGTTACTCGAACACTCTGACCAATCTCTCAGATGTGACATCTGTGCAAATTAGGGTCCAATTATCTCGGAAACCACTGCAAAGTTTTGAAAACGACTTTTTTCATAGTAATCCTCATGCAAAACTACCCCAGAAAATGTATTTACTTTGTTTCTATCTGCAATACACAGAACCTGAGACCCACCTTACAGTGTCCAAAAAAATTCTTTTGGCTACAGTAATCATGCAGTATACCCAATTAGCATAAAAATTCTTCAAATTATTCTAATCATTTACAGGAACAGGCTTCCATGGCCGTTTTCCCCAAAGTTCAGGCGTTTTCGTGAAAATGGTACTTTTTGGTGGCAAAAGTTCCCACTAGACCTCGGTTAAACATATTATAGGGTTGGCACTGCTGTGCCTACCCTGATAGTTCCAGTTAATAATGTTAACAACCAGAATTATCCTAATAAATTTGTATATCCTTAAATAAAAGGTTACATTGCATAACCAAATAGCTGGAAGTTTTTGGATAAGAATGTAAATGAATGTAGATGCTTACTTTATCACATTTCATTGAGATTAACAATTTGAGAGAAAAATTATAATTAAAACATTTAAATGGAAAAGCATATCCAACAACTGTTGAATGTTAATTATAGGTAATTGTATAGATCATTTTTATAATGTGAAAAGTTTCTTTTGAATTTATACGTTTTATACTAGTGGTAGGAATTTGATTTTCTTTTATAAATAATATACAATGAAACTATGGAATGGAAATGGCAAAAAGGAAATGAAAACCTTTAAACCAAAAGAAGAACAAGATACAAAACATGGAATATATATTTTATATCTAGTTTCTCTCTGTGGTTTAGAGGTTTTCCCCTTCTTTGTGGTTTAGAGGTTCTTTTATGACATTAATCTTCAAAACAGTTTCATAAAATAATAATTCTAATGTGATTGTAAGGTCATCATCTTTTTATTGGCAATCACTTAAGGGCAAATAAAATAATCCTAGAGTTTTATTTGAATATCCATTCCTTGATTATTTGTTGTGGTGTTGAGTTTTTAATGGCTAAGAAATGATGCTATAATAATCTTTCTTATGATAATCCTTCAGGTGTAAAGACACGTGGTGAACCTAAACAAGTTATGTTTTCTGATGGTATTCGACCTGGGGGTGATTTAACGGAACTAGATGTACCAGCTGACTCTAAACCTCTGCATCGACGCCAGAAAAGGATTCAGAGGAAAATAGAGAAAGTTAGTGGTAGGTTAAACATGAAGACCTAGAAAAGGGAAATGGTTTTTATTTTTCTGTTTTATAATATAGCATTTTATTTATTTTTTTTATGAGATTGTTTTAAATCGTACGCATTAACAACAGATTTGTTTTATTGAACACTAAAAATAATTCTAATGATTTTCAAAGTGTTCGAAATATTTAAATGTTATATATCACTTGCATAGATGCCCTGTGGATGGATTAAAAGGAAAACTTTAAATAATTTAACCCTTTGCACTTAGATTTCCATAAGTCTTTATGCATAATATTCCCTAGTGTTTATTAAATGGCAGCTTCTTTTCAAATTGTTTTTCGGGGAAAATTATTTATGCATGCATAGCATGTGCCCTTCTGAAACTTAAAAATCTTGAATGCTTTTCCCAGTCTAAATTAACAAGTAATCAAACATGTTTAAATTTAAGAAGGGATTAAAGGTCTGTTTCAATAAAAGGGGTGTCAGAAAATGAATTAAATTGCAGCAAATCTAACCATTATCTACTTCCCGATAAATACAGTAACTTTTAAATTCCATAAGTAGTCCTTTAATCTTTAATTTTGAGTAGAATCTAAAACTGTGTGATTGGTTAGTGGGAGGTGAAACTTGATATTGATCATAATGATTATGACATAATTTGCAGCAAGAGTATCGTATATAATCCAATTTCATTTTTTCCAACAATAATTGAGAAAAGTGCATATTATACATGAAGATTTATGATAAATATCACAAAATATGTCATTACTATGGCAACTGTCTTACCTTAAGAGATAATTAAGACTATGCTGTTTTGACATCTCAAATGATAAAGGGTTAAACATAATGCAGGACAGTGCCTCTGAGAGGAATTTTTTGAGCCAGTTACAACAATATTTTAGGCCCCTTTCCCTGCTCTTTCTGTTCCAATGGTGGAATCTTGATTTTCTTGAGTCCCTATTGTCCAGAAGGGGCAATATACTAGCTGAACTCCCTCTCATGGGCACTGATACAGGAAGAAAGTTTTTATTTGCACTGATTCTGAACAGCTTTAATAATTAGAAACACTTTAATAATTGATAAATTTTTGAATGCATTACAATTAATATAATTGCTTGATAATCCTTAAAACAGTATGTAAATGTCCATTTTCTTGATTTTTTTAATTTGCTGTGTATGAATCCCCTTCATTATTATTATTATTATTATTATTATTATTATTATTATTATTATTAATTTTTCATTCTTGATTTTTCCATTTTAGAATTTAAGCTTTTAAGATCCTATTTAAGCTTAGGAAAGGATAGCTCGTATACAATTATTTTCTAAATGCTTTGTTATTTTTCTTGCCCTTTATTTATGATTTTTCTTCACCCATTAGACGCCAATCTTCCTTCAAGACCCTCTCCGGTGCCGGCAGTGATATTCCCTGATATTGCATCTCCTTCCAATCACTTCAACCCTACCAGCATGGATTTTTCCCCCCTAATCATTAGAGGCAAACAGTCCAACGGAGGTTGGTCTATCTCTCCCACTCCCTTCCCATTTCCATGTACTGTCTATCCTTGGATACTTAAAAAAGTAATGATACTGTAAATGGCAGAAATATCTCAAGTTAATGAAACACAAAATATGATGTTGCTCATTATACATTTAAATATCTTGTCATTTTGGCACAATCTAATACTTACTTTAATTAAAAAATTAAATACTTTTCTTTTTTAATGACATAATAATTTTAAAAATATGTTAAGCTTTTTCTATTTTTATTTCTTAAAAGAAAGTGAAATTTGTTGAAATGTTTTCTTCTCAAGGCCTTAAATAAAAATTGTGTTTGTCCAATGGCACTAGCCCAATGCACTTAATGATCAACATCTTCGACATTAATATAGATGAAGTTTTTCCTCATTTAAGTTGATTACTTTTCATGTTTACAGAATATTTAGTTGAAGATAATCCTGACAATGATGAACTTTACTCTAATCTAGAAGGTATGACATAATCTTAAAATGAATATTTGAATTTATCTAATTTATTTATCTAATTCTTTGTTGTTTGATATGTAATATGAAATAAGAAAAATAATACAGTGAAACCTTTTTTTAAATTTTGAAATATTATGCTAATACTTTTAAGTCAGTTCTTGCAGAGGGACTATTTTTAACCATCTTACTTGGCAAGAGACAAATTTAAAGAAAAAAATCTTCCACCTCTTTAAGTATTCCTCCTGAAGCAAGTTGAAGCCACAATCATAACCTTATTAAACTAGGAAGCAGAAATTACTACATAAAATAGGCAGTGATGTCTTTACATTACTTTTCTGGTTGTCTTGATTAATAAATTGAAATGATTAACTCCTTGAATTAATAGGAGCATCAGGAAGGTCCTGTTGAAACAACTGGATGCAATGTTTATGAAATCTGTCCACAAAATAAGCTTTGAGTAACACAATTCTCTGATCTTGTGTGATTCCATTAGTGCACTGACTAATACATCAGGCAGACTTTTTGCTCATGTGCACTGGCTCATATTTGTTAAGGTTAAACATACAGGTCACAGGCAGTAACACTCATGAGCCTTATTTACTTTTAGTGCAAATGTCTGAAAAGTTAAAATATGGGAACTAATAAATCTCCCTGTATGGTTTGCACAAGGTCGGTAAAAATTAGTCACTAATCGTGTGTTGATCTTGTGTTCTGTGATATGGGAGTGGCAGTAATTGTGAACAATGGCCATTGTGCCATTGTTCCATTTACAAATCTTGGTTAATAATGCGACTCTTGGTTGATGTGATACTCCAATAGGAGAGGCAGTGATACGTTGGATTTTGGGATATACGGTTTTGATACTATCCTCGTCTTTCCATGCCACTTTAGTAGTGCCCGTTGGGGTAGGGTGCTTTTTACATGATATGTGTAGTGCTGCGCTTGGTTCTTTTACCAGCCCATATTTGTTATCTTGGCTTAAAATGTGATGCCTGGCTGCCTTAGATATAATAAAGTTACGACTTTTATATTGCTCGATTATCTGAGAATATATTCTAGGGTCGAAAAGGGCATTTATATACCCTTCCCAAACAGGATTATTTGCTGTGACATTGTTCTCCAAAGCCTAAAACTAATTCGGGATATTGTTTCTGTTGGGAATGGCTTCACATGACAACAATAACATGGACTCGCGACAACAATCATGCGCGTTCCAATTTTGTTCACATAAATGAAAATCAAGCTCTGTATTTTGTCCTTACATAAACAAAATCCCCTTCTTTATTGATTTTATTTTAACTAAGGCCTCGCTATTAAACAAAACAAATCACAATTGAAGAACATTATACTCCAACCAGCGACTCATGAGAACTGCCCATCACTGCATTATCATGGAAACCAGCTGGAGTAAAGTTAGCTTCATACAGAAGTTGCTGTTAAATGAAATACTGTTAAATTGGTGGTTCTTAAAAGGGCTTTTTTTGCAATTAATGCGAAATTAATTTTCCTCCGAAGGATCATAATACTTTCTTGTTTGACATGTTGCTTGAGCAAATATTGAACAAAATACACTTTAAATAGAAAATATGAACAATAAATAAAGGATCTGTGCAATGATGCTAAGGTAACCGCTGATTGGTTGATGAACTTAGCCAATGTCTGGACCATGTGATCTGTTGCAGGAGGGGCACTTCTCATGACTTGTTGGACTATACAGTGTCATTGTTTTAGATGTCTTTTTGTTATACTGCACAAACACCCATTACTATTCACTCAGTGAAGTGACTGATATGAAATTTTGCTTAATAGTGAACAGAAATCAGCAGTGCATTTTATTTGAGCCTCTCATTTTTAATAACTTTGTTAAATATTTAAATAGATATTTTGAAACCATTACCTTGTCACATACTAATTTGTTTAAAATGATATTTTTTTTATTTTAATAGATCCACAACTGCCTCCAATTGTGTTTGCTGTAAATAAAAATCTAATGATTCATGTAAAAATCACTTCGTGTAAGTTGCCTCATCTTAAAATCGTTTTTTTTTTTTTTTTTTTTTTTTTTTTTTTAATAATTTAAAGCTTTAAATTTGTTATCAGTGGATTGTTGCATCAAGAAGACATGCTGGTGTTTTACAACAGAGGGAATGGCGACTGTTGGCCAAGAAGAATTAGTAATCATTTTAGAATGCTTGCCAGAAGAGAGAACCATTCCTCGAGATATTTTTTCATATTTCAGTTTAGTTTATGATGAAGCCAATCAAGGTAACCTATCCTAATAATTGTACTAAAACAGCAGTTCTCAACCTGGGATATGCGATTAGTCGTTTAGGGGCACACCAAATAAAATAAAATAAAAAAATGATGCCAGAAGATGCATAATAATGATAAAATTTTACGTGTTTTTTTTTCTTCTTTCTCCTTTATAAAAGAGGTACAATTTAGTGAAATGGGGCTATAAAGGGATATGGAAGTCAAAATAGGTTGGGAACTGTACAAGAAAAGCGATAGTCCTTTTTTCCTCCTAGCTTTAACTATTTTCTAATAAACACCTTTACAGAGGGTTAGTAAAGCTAATACTGTAACACAATTGTATAAAAAAATTGTTTTTAAATGATATTTTAGCATTAAAATTTTGGCATAACTACATTATAAAAACTGCTTTGTTAAAATTTTTAATGTAATGGCACAAACTGCTTATAGTTCTCAGTGATTCTCCAATCATCAAGAAAAGCAAGATTTTACTGTGTCTGAAAATTCGAATAAAAAGAATGGATACTTTGTACAACTTAACAAAGTTTGAAAGGAATTGTGCACATATCTTACCCATTCAGCTATAAAAGTTTGAAAGACTTCATAGAAATAAAGTGAATTCAGCACAAAGAAAACCTAAGAGACTCATTGCTTGCCATTGTGAGATTTACAAGACGAATTAATGTGCATCTTGATTTGCCTTGTTCAAAATTAAATAACCTTTAATAATTAATTCCCTGTATATGTGATAAAGAATTAAAAAGTAGCTGTTCAAAATTTTTGCTTTAAATGGGTAGTAAATTTTGCGAATTAGTTTTCACAAATCATATTTATCTTGTCATACAACAATCAGCTGTAACATCGTTTGCTTTTTAACCACTACATTGCTTCAGTTTATTTTTGCTTGTAATGGATGAGTGTGTTCAATAAGATTCCATGTTCAGCTACTTAAATTATTCTGGAATCGTACAAAGACAGTGTCTCTGGGGTTATCCAGAGAAATTTTTGTTTCAGTTTTTATTTAGCTTATTTGTTCACAGATTTTGGCATTCTACTCTTTGTACAACCTGATAGTTTTAAGCAAATTATCTATGGTATCACACTGTTTTTGTTAGAGGCCGAGACCAATATAAAAAAGGAAAGCTTAGCACTTACGACAATAGTAGAAGTGATTCATTTTTGAAAATATGGGTAAACAATGCAATTTGACAGATTTTGAACATGGGATGATTGTAGGAGCTCTGAGCCATGAAGCAACTTGCAGATTTCTCTATTGAAGAAATCAGGTGGAAGTTGAGAATTCAAATTTATTTAGAATTTGTGGAGAAATTTCATTATTTATAATTATGACTTATGTGTAGTAAAATAGTTTTATTTTCATATTCTTTTCTTTTTTTTTTTTTTTATATATACAATATACTTAAAAAATATACTGTTTTCTTTTTTCACCACAGGAAATAGTGTTGGCTGTTGGGACCACACAGTGTTCACACAAAGCTTTCTTGGATCTCGGGAACATGGAGGGTTCCTCTACATTCGTCCTACATTCCAATGCTTAAATAAATTGTTCCTTCCTCCTCATCCATATTTAGTAGGCATTCTTCTCCAAAAGTGGGAAATACCTTGGGCCAAAATTTTTCCACTCCGTTTAATGTTAAGATTTGGCTATGAGTTTCGTTTCTATCCTTGCCCTCTTATTAGCATCCGCCATAGAAAGCCAGTTTACTCAGAAATAGGACATACTATCATGAACCTTTTGGCTGTGAGTTTCCATCTAAATTTCTCTCTAAAGTTAAAAAAATTATCAAAAATATTTCTCTTTACCTTAATCCATTTGTTTATATTAGGATTTTCGAAATTACCAGTACAAATTAGCAACATTAAAAGGAATGGTTATTCACATGGAAGAAAAAATCACTCACATTAATATACCCAAAAACAGATACGATGAAGTTAATATCTTTTTTTTTTGTCTGTCTTGTTATAAAAATTATTTAATTTTAGTAAGACAAATTTGTTTGTTTGATTGTTTCTTACTTTTATGTGTTTTGTTAAATGATAGGCAATGAAAGCGTTAAACAACAGTAACGATCATGTTTTAGCACTTGGAGGGAATTTCAGCATGGAAGCAGACTCTCATCTTGTCTGTATACAAAATGAAGATGGTAATTACCAGACGCAGGCGATAAACATTGAAAATAAAACCAGAAAAGGTAAGCAATAATAATCTTATATTTTCTTATGAACAGATAATATTTCAGTCAAATCCCATTATAACAAAGTTCAGGGGACCACCAGTGTTTCTATATCAAGACCCTTTATTTCTTAGATTATTTATAGATTTCAAAAAAGGGGAAGAACAGATATTTTTAGGCATTTTTTTTTTGTACAATTTTCATTTTAAAAATAAAGGTAACAATCCATTTAGAATTATGTAAATTGGAATATATTTTATGTACCTATGTATAAAGAGGTTTCTTAATTTAACTTTACAAACAAAAAAAAAAAACTTCTTTATTCATTTTCAGGGAATAAAAACGAAAACGCAAAAGCAATCGCTTCAGAAATAAGTTTCTTGTTGACAGCCATGTTGCTGAGCGCTTTTTTTTACAAAAACCCTTGAAATTGTTCGTAAACTATAGCAGCACTCCCCTTGAGCTAAGTGAGTGCTCATGTAGAGCACGGTTTTACTTTGCTCAATTTACGAATGCAGCCATACTGTAATATTTTAAAATAGAAAACACAAGTTATTTTTCAAATTAAATATAGCAAAAAATACCACTTTTGCTAATGTTTATACAAGTGTCTTGTTTGCATACTTCGTAATATTACGCGAATAAAATAGTTTTATTTCATGTGACAAAAATAGCTCCATTTTAATGCAATTGTTTAGGGTTTTCCTTCAGTTTAATATTAAATATCATAGATTTAGTTAAAATTTTATAGTATTGTATTACACGTATTAAAAGAATTGAATTTTACTACAGCATATACAGGGTGGGCCAAAAAAAAAACTCGCCACTGAAAATTTCTAAGTCCAATGGAAACGGTCCACAAAAGGGTGAGCGATTCTAGAAGGAAGAACGCTACCATTACATAAGGCAGGCAAGCATTAAGACGAAGGGTACCGAGAGTTCTGGCAAGAAGCGATTAGTCAATATATAGTCAATAAAAGAGACAATGATCTAAAAAGTGTACAATTTGTGTATTATTTAAGAATGAAATAAAAAGTTGTGGGAACCAAAAATTTGCTTCGTTATAGTGAAAACTTCGTTATAAAGAATTCATTAAAGTGTGATCGTAATAACATTAAAATAATAGGATCTTTGCTGGGATTGCAGAAAACCTTCGTTATAGTGAAAACTTCTTTACAATGGAATTTCTTATAATGGGATTCAACTGTAGTGTGATACGTAAATATGGTCTTTGACAAATTCCTATCACATGGGGTTAAATCAGGAGAATGTTGAAGTACTTGAAGTTGGTCCTGCAGACTTACTGAATGGATGTGTGCCATGTTACATTGAGCACTTGGACATGCTTAAATTAATATGAAAAAGGAAAGGAAAATTTGCAACCTGGGTTTGAATTGAGGACCATCAGTGTAGCTCATTGCCTCTATGAAATGGAACACCACAGACACTGGTCCAGCAAAATTGTCTCCCAAGTATCTTAAAGGCTGCCAGGTGGAAGTCCAATGATAGGGCAGGCATCTGGCTCACAGGTTGGGAATTCCTCCTTTCTAAACCATCAGCAAGTTGATTAAAATTCACATTTAAATAAAGTTTGAATGCTGAATCATAGAAAATTAAATGAATATGAAAAAAAAGGAAAATTCTATAACCTGGATTCAAGCCAGGGTCAACAAATAATCTAGCTGCTCATCTCTATCAACTAGGGATGTTATTACTGGTAATACCGTTACCAGTAATAACGGTTCTCTAATAAAAAATATATTTTGGTAATACACTGATTAAGTATTCGAGTTTTGAAAATATTTAAGAATTGTTTCTGATGTATATTTGAAGGTATATCATTATTTAAGTAGTTTGAAAATTCAAAAAACTGTCAAAAATATCGTCTGGTACATTTATTAGTTGCATACAAATGTTTTTTAGAGTTTCTAAGGAGCTTTTAATTTGTGAGGATGTTGCTTTGAATGTCGTATTTTCCAGTCATGTTATTCTTCGCCGCCATCTTTTCATAAGATCGCAAATTTCGTTATCGTTTAGAATTTCACGTCGGAGAAGTTAAAACTTTCGCATCAGCATTAACAAACTGGGAGAATTTAGATTGAAAATTCAGCTTACTTTTCAGGATTTCCCACTCTTCAAATCCTTTAAATTCGCTATCATCATCTTCAGGTGAGACTGCAAGTTCAGTTTCACTTTCGTTTGCATAGAGAGCACTTCTTTGCAAAGAGGAAGCACTTCTCTTTCTAGGCTCTCTAGTTACTTATGGCGCCCTCTGTTGGCGACGGCGGAAACTAGTCATCATCGATCACGACGGCGATCAACATAGGCCAAATGAACAAAATGCAACCAGGCCGCTCATGCAAAAAAATTCACTTTAGTAAATTTTTTACTACCAATTACAACTTCTAACTTCGTAAAACTTAGTTTACTATATGGAAATTAACAGAAGGGGGTCGGGATTTCAGAATTACTTCGTAAAATCCGGAATTTCGTAAAATGCGAGTTCGTAAAAACGAGGTTCTACTGTATTAAAGTTTGAAAAGATTTTATTTTATTAGTAGTAGAATTAAAATTGCAATAAATTTAATTATATAATTCTTGAAATTTTTTATTACCGGTAATGGAGAATTACCTTCTCGGTATTACTGGTAATACGAAATCCGGTAATAATGACAACCCTACTATCAACTACGCTACCATAAAAACCAGCGCAGTACGATGTAATGTTCTTTCATACAATGTAGCATTTGTCCTCATAACTATCATTATGAGAAATAAAAAAAAATTGCTATGATCTATATAGTTCAAGGTCATTGTATCGCTATTAGATATATGAAATCTGAGGGCTTTGCAATACATTTTTATTGAAGAATAAAGTCACCAACTGGTTTCACCATCTTTTCTCGGCTTTGTCAAGCTGATGGAATGGACAGCTGCTAATATTTTTGAAATTGAATAACATCTAATAATTTGATTGGTTTACAATGAACTGTGTTCTCAGCTTCCTATTGTTAACTTTTATCTTCTCAACAATCAATACCTCACTGTTCATCAATAAAAATGTATTGCAAAGACTCCACATTTCATATATAAATAAAAAATATTGTTCAAAGTGCGGTATTCTTTTTTGTGTATACGTTATATTTAGTATCAAATGGGCAGCTCATGGTTTTTGTTTTTTCCTATTTTTATTATGTAATTGAGTGTTAAGCTTTAAATACTGTGTGTTTCAAATCTAATATAATTTTCTTTTTGTGTTATTTTTTAATGCTGTAGTTGTTGTTAAAATATGAGTTTTGAAATTTTCAATTTTTATGTCATGAATTTCCAATTGTGTTTGTCAAAATTTTTAAAGGAATTGGACAAACAGAAATAAGGATTAACAGTGGGCACTATGAATGACCTACTGCAAAACACCCTCGTATGTAGTAGTTTGATGTGCTGTATCATGTCTCTACTCCTATACTCTTCAGCTTTTGCCTATTTTCTCATGGGGTCGCTGTGTTGATTTTTTTTGATTGGCAATGATGATTTTTACGCCCGGACGCCAACATCACGAGAGGAAATGTTAGAAAAGGAACAAACACAAACATCCATAATTTTTGGGGAATTATTTTCTCCCAACCTTATACAACAGATGCCATAATTTTATTTATAGGTTGTGTCTCCTTGTGCCTCTTTGTGTAAAATAATGAAAAAAATTAGAAATGTGTCCCCTTGTGACAACATTTATTAACTTTTCTGAAGTGTATGTGTATCACTGAATTAAAAACTCAAATTTGAGACCCTCACATAATAATTATTATGAAGGGGGGAACAATACAGTTCCTTTAAATATTCTTTATAGGCTTTTTTTTTTTTTAGCTGGCTTGTTAGCTAAGAACACTGGGGTGAAGGCTTCAATGAATCTCGAGATTCTCTGGTAGTGCGTTTGGATGCCACTGCAGTATGTCTTTTACTTACCATGCAGAAGGCAACGCAAAACCACTGCATTAATTATTCTTTGATCACTAGTGATGTTTTCTACAATGGAGAAAACACAATTTTTTATAGGCTTTTATACTACAGGTTTAATACCAAATGAAATAAATTATTATAAAAAAAGTTTTTGTTTAAAATTTAGTACAGTGTTTACATGTCTTTATAATAAAATTGACCTTAGTAATAGTAAATGGGCAACTAATGATGAAGAAGCAGTCTTATAAGAAGTTAGGTTTATTTGATTGTTTCTTATGTTTAAAAAAATTATTTTTTATTTTCAGTTACTGGTGCAAGTTTTGTTGTGTTCAATGGGGCACTTAAGTCCTCAACAGGCCTGTCTGCAAAATCAAGCATAGTGGAAGATGGTTTGATGGTTCAAATTCTTCCAGATACAATGATAGCTTTGCGTCAGAATTTACGTGATATGCAGGATTTTACTATTGGTTGTGGTCCTCAGGATTCAGACAACCCAGAAGAAATTGTTTCAGTCTGTTGGACAGAAGATGATAAGCAAGTTAATGTAGGGTAAGTTATTGTTGAAATTTGATTTATATGCTGCATTGAAATTGAAATTAATAAGCATTGCATAAGCTGCTGAAAAAAAATTGTAATTCAAAAATTACGTTTAAAGTAATTGAGTTGGATTACATCAATACTGGGTTTTAATGCATTTCTGTCTTTTACAGTTTGTGTGAAATATTTGAAATTGCTCCATCTTTTTTGACTTACTGTATTATTTCGAATATTTTATTTTAAGAGTAAGAAGCCCTATCGATGGTATGCAAATGGATGGTATACCTAGCATTCACATTCATGGTGGCACTGATTATATGGATGAACGTTGGTTAATTCGTTGGACTGAAGTATTTTTCATTCAAACAGATGATAATGTAAATATTAGAAGGTGAATAATAATTTCATCATTTTGTGTGTTTTAATTATTAATGGCAGTATCATGAATTGGTTTTCACTGATGTGCCAAAATTCATATGATAGCATTTGCAAATTCCAAATTCATGAAACAATTTCAACAGAACTAGACAGTTCATGGTAGGCCAAAGAGAATTATTCGTTTGATAGTAGGTGCCTGTTGGATGAGATAGGCTAAGTTAGGTGAACATACCACTCTCAAAGTTGCATGGACATTCAACGTTTCTTGATCTATAGGGTCACTTGGTATTGTTGCCAACCATCATGGACAGAGAGAGTATTAGCAGACCATACATGCTTACTAATTGTGATTAGTGACATCTGGCTAGAATCATCTATGGTAACAGACAAGTGACAGTGGTGCAAATTCAATCCACAATACAGGATGTGCCAGATACAGGACAGTGCAACAAATTTTAGCTTCCTTGAGATATGGGAGCAGAAAACCCAGCAAGAGCACTCCTGTTAACACCAAGACAGAGGATATCAATTAACCAGTATTTGCAACGTCACTAATTGGATCCTGGCGTTTCTAGTCATCTGAAGAGGCATGGTTTCTGTTGTTTTTGACTGATAGCAGGGTTCAGGTATAGTGCAGATACCATGAGGTTGGATTACCTAAACATATCATTGACCATTGACTGCTTGGTGATCATGTACCACCTTTTCATGTACTTGGAAAATGATTGGTTATTCCAGTAGAACAATGTACCATATCATTGGTTCCAAGTTACCCATATTATTATTGGTTTGAGGATGAATACAGCAATACCATGTTTGCCTAACATAAATCCAGTTGAGCTTTTGTGGGATGTGCTGGAGAGCTCTGTATCATCGGTCTTGCATCGATCTCCACGATCTTGCACCTATAAATATTATGTATCATAGCTATGGGCCAACCTCTCTGGAGATCTGTCCACTTATGGAATAGATGTTATGTTGTCAATTTGAATACTAAGCAATATATACCATGACTTGGCTCTTGAGTGTATAAAGATATCCAGCACTGTTGCTTGTTAAGGATATTACTGTCTAGCTTTACTGGTAAGAATTTATTGGAATAAGATTTCTTAAAAAAATCATTTAATGCATCAAATTTTTAAAATTTTGAGTATAAACTTGAAAAACACTAACAAGCAAATGTTTACATAATTTTATGTTTCTTATCCACAGATCTGAGCCAGTAAATATGAGTAGATTAGCTGAGATTCTGGCACAGGCCTGCTGTATAGCTCTCACAGCTCATCTGAATTCTCTGAAGGAAACCAGTCTTACCAAGATTGGACTGAGAGTTAACATTGATGCAGAGAATGTAAGTAACAATAATCTCAGAAGGTAAAATGTTAAAGTATTATTAAAACTAATATAATTGAAAAATAAGCAATTTAAAACTAAGCAATATTGCCGTATGCTATACATTCTAAGTTTGCAGCAGATGGAAGTTGTGAGGCTCAGTCCACCATTCTCATTTCATGTGCTGCAAGGTTAGGGCAGACAGCATATAATCAGAAATTACTTGGAATTAATTCCTTGAAGAATACTGAAACAGTTTTTATTCAAAATGTTCCATTGCATTATATGCATTTATTGATTTCTTTTGATTAGGTGGGTTATGAAATAGGTTCTCGTGAAAACAAGCTTCCATCTATTTATATGAATGATCTTGACAGTGAATTGGTGCCTGTTATTCATAGAGCTGCATCTCAGACGCAGGAAGGGCCTATCACTTTAGAATTGGTCTTCCACATAATGGAGCAGTAACATTGGCCATTGCTCTCAACCATTTCTTTCACTGCTTAAAAACTAAT